>VZSC01004574.1:350303-399934 GCA_013398225.1 Steatornis caripensis
TATATATATATATATATATATATAATTTATTTATTTTTATATATATATATATATATACACACACACGTTTAAAAAAAAAAGTAATTCCATGTAGCCATGTGCTAGCAACAAAGTGGCTTCACCGTTTTTACTCATCACATTTGTTAGTTTGAAAGTACCCAGCGCTCAGCAGGCTGAGTTTATGCTCAAACCCTCACTTTCATAGTCCAGTTAGTTGCAAGACCTCACATAAAAACAGGCTGTGCTGCTGTTGCTTATGTGTTGTAATCAAACCATTTGCAAATTTGTGTACAATTTTTATCCCGAAATCCTGTACAAAGTTATACATGGCGCCTACTTTGTAGTTTCAGCATTTTGAGCCACTGCAAGGACTTTACACCTAAACAGTAGAGACAAAGGAATCACAACTGCAAAACTGTACCAGCCTAAAAGCAAACCTTGAAGAGGATGAGCAAAAAGTTCCGGTGTGAGATGGGTAAAAGTGTAATAATCACCAGTCGATTTTCTACTTAACAGTAACAAAATTGTCAGGAATAATGAGGACATGAGAACAAGAGAGTGACTTTTCATATTGGCTTGCTCATGGCATCTCTGATGTTTGGGGGCAGGGGGGGTGGGGAAGGTTGAGTAATTTTTTCCCTTTCATACCATTGATATCACAATACCAGCAAAACTGCGAACCGAGCACTTTGTTAACCTCCACAGTGAGCAAATACAGCAATCTAGAGTTTAGCCTTTTGTTTAAAGCCGTCCACGTTTGTTTCACATGTGTGCAATGTGTTTTCCCCTTCTGCTCCTTCTCCTCTAAATTATCTTCGTGAAAAGAAAAGAAAACTAGGAACTACATTGTTGTTTTTGAGTATCACTCATACTAGTCTGAATTCTGCAGCTTACCTTAAGAGGGCTCATACAGGTCCCCTGAGGCTCTGTTCCTTGCAGTTTAAAAAAATATATACTGTTCTTATAAGGGAAAGTAGAACTGTCTGCATGTCATCTAATGTTATTAGTGTGAGGCTACACTCTACATATTGTATATTTGCAAAATATATCAGTGTTACTGTTGATATTAGTTGAAGTAAAGTGATAACATATTTCAATATGTAGACTTTTCTTCATACATCTGTACCAATAGTAGAGTCTAACTGTAATTTATAGGTTGTTCCAGAAAAGATAAGAAACCATTCAGGTACAAACATCTTTCAGAAACTGCATCTTTCAATTAAAGCAGAGGTAAGAATGCTCCTCTTCACTGAGTGATGGAGTCTGTACTTGTTTCAGATGCAGACTTGTAATGTAAGTAACATTGCCTGTGTATGGAATAAATCCAGAATGTGCGGTAGCAGTGGAGAGGAAAATCTGACTATAGCTGTGTTAAATAACAATGAAGATGTTAAATCTCCCAGATCTGCATTTCCTTTATGTTTAAAAACCCCTTTCATTCATTTAAATTAGAGTTACATACAAATATTCTAAACTTACACAGCAAGCCACGTTTTAATGCCTGACCACTGATTTTTCATGTGAAATCAATTAAATATTCAGGAGATGTCACAAATGTGCATGCAAAAAACCACTTACACGTGATTTCACATACATGTGAGGAAAGACTTTGTGCCAACGCTCTAGGTGCATTAAGTTGCATGTGTAAAATTTTTCACGGATCATTTTGAAGCTAGTTTAAAAAACGAAACTGGCCATACAAGAGCACGGTATTTGTAAACTTCATGGCTACAAGTCAGTGAGGAGAAACAGTGGACTAGGTTTTTTTCCTATTATGATTTTTTTTAGACTGTGTGTTTGTATGTACTTTGAACAAACAAAATATGTTGGTGTCAGCATAAGTCTTCAGAATCTTTGCTGCTTGTTTAGGGTTGTAGTATAACCTCTCTGACTCCGTCCTTGATTAACAAGTGCTTAGAGCAGTGTGGATCATGCCCAGAATAGGAAAATGATAGTACTTTAACACTGCGTGTGGTTAAGAAAATTAATTTTTTCAGCCTGTAGGCAGGAGTAGAATGGAGAGGGTTTTTTCTCAAATGCCATTGCCAATTGAAAACTGGTACAGAAGTGCATAGTGTGACCATGTTTCTCTTTTCCCATAAATGATGTGGCAAAGCAGTAATGCTGATTTGAAAAAATGAAAGGGAAATGTAAAGAATGAAGGTGTGGCAACAAAAATCTTTTCTGGGACAACAATCAAATATATATTTGGGAGTTTTATTTTTTTAAGTTAAGAATGAAATGTAAAACAATGTAAAAACAAAAAGTTCATCCTAATATAATGTGCGTCTTGTATTGCTGAAAAAAAAAAAACAAGTCTAACATACAGTGTAGAATGATTTTCCCATCATGTACTGCATGCAGCAGAAGCCTCTTGTTTCTTGATAAAATGAGCTGAAAGACAGTCAGCAGATATTTAAACAATGAATCTCTAGATGTTGACTTGCTGTTCCATATGAAGCTGTGTGTTTTCTGCAGTTAAGCATGCATTTTGCTGTTCCGTTGTAAAATACCATCGCACTTCTTGCCTGCAAAATGGATTATTGTGTATATATTTAAAAGAAAAGTGGAACCAAAACAACATTAAATTTGGAAAAGAGAAAAGGGGGTGCTGAAAATGGGACCAGTAGGGGGAATAGATAATTCTCTAAATTGTACATAGTGTGTAAATTAGTATTACTTTAAGTCTGCAGTCACTTTGAGGTTGTCTATCTCCTGCTAAGAACTTAAATCAGCTTTGAGTTGTGGTGAACTGTTAGAATTAGGTCTTGAATGCAGACTGTTAAAGACTTCAGAAAACATTACGCTTACAAGAAGCTTCTGTTCTGGGGAGGCTTGAGACCCCTTTTGTAACTATGGGGAAGAAAGGAGTGCTTTCATTTTAATATGCATTCTGTTTGTAAGTAGTAACAGACCCTATTGATGTAAAACTATAACTGTGATCATGTGGAGAAATCAAATAAATCATTTAAAACTCTTTGTTTCTCATTTTGTGTAATCCAAGAATTTCAGCTCTTCAGACCTGAAGGAAATTCCTTCCAACAGTATCCCAGCCCCGCTGAGTCAGTGGGATTTCTGCTGCTCACTTCAAAGGGGCCAAGATTTCAGTCTTCATCTTAAATTAAAGATAAGCTGGTGGAAATGCTGGTTAGTACCGTGGTGACTGTGATTCCTGCTCGATGGGTTGTGTTCTGTTTGGTGGTGCTGTAAATATATTTAGTTCCAAAGTACGATAAAGAGCAATAAATACAACACCTAGATCTGCAAACAGTGAGAAGTAACACTGAAGAGGCTTTTTGGTGTACGATTTCTTAAAATGTTCTAATGTTGAACAACAGAAATCAGATTTTGAATCCTCTGAAACGTGAGCTGGAGAGCATGTTCAACTGATCCCATGCATCTTTTTTGGCTATTGCACTGCCTGAGGAGCTCATGTTCAGGTGACTGCCTGGCCTTCACTCACAAGCGTTCTAAGTTTCTCCTTTGCAGGGATGCAGTCCTTCATTTTCCAAGTGTAACCTACACTCTTGGGGTCAAGCTTTGAGAGTATTTATTGCTGCTGTGCGCCCATTGGCAGGGAGCCATCATCACACTTCAGTAAGTGATGTAACTGAGTAAGTATTATCTCGTTGCTGCTTACACCTCTATTTATTTGTTGTGTGTCTTGATTTATGCCACAGAAGGATCACTACACAGGCATATTTGCCACACACAGCCTTCACAATATTTGATGTTACCCCCCTGCAATTACTTCAGATAATAACCTGTGTCATACTCAATTGTGTTATTGTTGTGCATTTCCTGGATTTCGAGGGGATTATAGTGTACCTGTGAAGCCTGTTAAAACTAACACTTCGCTACCAGTTTAAACTAAACATTGTGTTTGCTTTTTTTTTCCCCTGTGAATTTTAGGAGATTCTTGAATTATTTTCTGGGAATAGTCAACTGTGACCTGTTTCTGAATGGCTGTAATTTCAGGGTGTACATCTTGACCAATGATTTTTTGATAGGTAAGTACTCATTTATCACTAAATACTTCCAGTGTGCCATCCCTCTGAGCTGGGCGCCCCGTTAGAAGATAAGTGATGCCTCATGGAAATGTTCTGGTGGTGGAAATAGAAGAATTTGCTGTGATGTTCTTTACTTGTACTTCTATTCCTGTTTTAGAAGCTATGATTGTAAGAATTTTGATACATCTACATTTTGAGAAAGCAAAGAGTCTTTCTTCTCCAATTTAACTCTAAGAGCCTGTAAATGTTGTTAGAAATCTGGGGTTTTTTCCTGATCCATTTTAAAAGTAGGACCTGAATAGTATGTCTATAAATGCTGCTGCTTCCTACCTAAACTAAAACTAGGTTGAAAGCATTTATGATCTGGCACTACTGAAGAAAAATAAATAGCCAAAGGAACCTCAGCAGCAATTGTGGTTTGTGTGATAGATTTGCACCAGTTGCAGCAATGCCAAGTAACTTAATTTTAAAAAATTGACGTAGGTTAAGCGTGTGATAGTCTGACAGCTCACGGTTGTTAATGGGTTTTTTTAAATGTTAATATCCTCATTTGAGATGCTCACCTTAATGGAGTTGCATTCCTAAGTTTCTTATAAAGCCTGTATGTACATATCTAGTGAAAAATGCCTTCATTTGAGAAGGTATGTTCCCTTCTTGCTGAGGATAGGCAATCTTACCCTAATATTAAGTAAAAGGTCAAGTTTTTCTATCATAAATTGTAACTGAAAATCACTTATTTTACAAGTCAGAAGTCGAATGTTTGAAAACTTTTCCTAAACTGTCCTGTGTTCATGCATTTTAGGTGTTTGTGTGCATGTATCAGTGTGCACAATAACTGCACGAATGAATTGTCATGCAATAACAAGTTACTTCAGGCTCTTCTAGACAGCATCTGTTTGAGAGGGGGTTACTTTCCAGGTATTTTCTGTATTGTTTTGGTTGAAATAAAGAAATGCGATATTGAAATGACAGGAAAACTAACTAAAGAACTTCCTATGTTTGACTTCTGAAATAGCTGTCATCTGTATCTCTTCATGTTTCTGCCGACTTAAAAATCACACAAATTCCATTTAACTTTTTTTTCTAGTTGGCCTTAATGGATCGTTTTCATTCAGGAGTTTGATAAAAACAGGTGTAGTAGCATTCTACCGTATCTTTATTTGGAGTATACGTAATGGTTGTGTGATGTTTTATTCATCGGCTACAACCTGTGCACAGGTGAGATTTGGGAGCCCAAATTAATTTTAAATTTCTTGCACAGTACTGCAGGCCCTGGTCACACAGAGTCCAGAATATCTTCCATACACTGTTGCTCAGCTATTTAGATTGAGCTTGAAACATTAAGGCAGCTTTTAGGGTTTTTTCTGTAGTCATTCAAACTGTCACAAGGTATCGGAACTGTTGATGCTGTGTGATAGATCTTATTTCAGCATGCGTATGTATTGACACGTATCTGCATAAGATGAACAATGTACTTAAAGTAACATGCTATAATAAATCTTTACTGGTGTTATGGCTGCCTTATACACACCTTTTTCAAAAGGAAGCATAGTGCATTTTTAGCCTACTTACTAGCCTCTTAGTGATTTTTTTGCTGCTATATCTTGTTGATAGAAAATTCCTAGAGGAGAATGCAGCACAGCTAACTTGATAGAAATATCCAAAATACACAAATGATAGAAAAATGCTTCATTTTGGATGTATTTTTAGTAGACTTTCTTTTTCTTTCCTATTATTTGAAGAATTAAAGCCAAATCCTGTATTACTTGGCAAAACTAAATGAAGTGCAGGATGAGGCTGATCATGAATGTTAGGAAATGCTTAAACTAAGGTCTCTGCCTGAAGCACTTCCTAAGCGAAGTAAGACTTAAATAAAAGTTGTGTGGGTGATGCTGTCTTGAAACCATCACTTTTTTCAACTGGTTAGACTTACTATTTTTACCATACATATAAATGCATATTTGTAGGGATAAAATGTCGTGAAAAAAATCCCCTTTATTTAGAGGATAAAATAACTGAGATGTGAAATTAGCATCATGGTTCACGAGACACAGCCAGCTCAAACAAATCACACACGCATACAATTTATCAGCACCTTTGTAAAATGACATACATGACTTCAGCTTTCATTTATTTCTTCGTATTTAGACACAGCAATTTAAACAGGTATATATAATGAGCAAAGAAAAATAATCTGTCTTTAATGAGATGAATAGGGCAAATTCATTCTAACGCAAATGAAATGTTATGCATGCATAGTCAAAAATGTTTTCTCTCTACAACTTCTAATTTCTGCTACAAAATAATACGTTATCAAGTGTTTGACAAAGAAATGGGCTTTGGTTTGGTTTTTTTTTGTCTAGGGAAATGGAAAAAGCAAGGACTATGCAGGTGTTCTGAGTTAGAAGACTTGTTATTCAGCAATGGTATCACAATGCACCAAAGCTGGAAATTAATTAATTTAATCATTTCCATTCTGATTTTTTTTCCTAATGAGGAACCAATCTGACTTTCGGTTATGGATTCTCATCACATTTGGACCCAGCTGGACTGAGTATGTGCAACCTTTCCTTTGTGCATGATCCTTGGACGGGAACACATCACTTTGTGAAGCTGCCCAAACCAGTGCTCCCTCTCCCTCCTGAGGTCCCCGTGCACCAGGTGCAGCTGAGCTGTGGGTCAGGCTAGGGAGCAGGAGAGAGCGCAGTGCCCTTTGTGAGAGCAGGTAAGCAAATGCTGCACTGGGGCTGAGGGAGCAAAGGAGCATGTCTCATGCTGAATGCACAGGCTTGGCAACGCCTGTGAGCGTTTTCCTCCTCCGTAAGCTCACCATATGTTCTTGAATGATGATTATTTTTATTTTACTGGCTAATATTCGTTTATATCCACCTCCAACAACAGAGAACAACATTCTCATTTAATTATTCATCCTATATATTGTCTTTTCCATCTTTCTGGTAATCCTATCTCTGCTTCTGCCTCAGCCCTTTGCTGCAATTGAAAGTAAAATAAAAAACCACAAAGCAAAAAACAATGGTCATAGTTTGAGATACTTCTGTCGTGCTTGAAAACTTGAGTTTTGAAGAGCAGTGACAAGAAGTAACATTTTCTAGCCCAATGAGAAATGTGTACTGAGTATTCTAGATAGGCCTTTAAGCATCCCAGGTGTTTATAGCCCTGAATTTTCATGGCATTTCAGCAATTTTTAAAAATTCATTTGACTATGTGCTAACTCTTCTGCTATAGCAATTCATAAATTTTGAAATCAGTTTGTGTGTATATTTTCTACTGCAGGCGTACTTTTTATAGGTGGAAGAAACTTTGTTTCTACTCTTTGTGATTTTTTTTTCCTGCTACTGCAGCATTCGGATTTGTAGACTATTGGAGTATTTCATGACCCTGCTAACATACTTGCAAACTGCCAGCGTAGCTTCATGCAGAAAAGGTGTCTGTATATCAGCAGTGAATCACAGGCGAGGCAGCCTGAACAATTCCTCTGACTGTGGATTTGAAATAACTTGGAAAAAAAAGCTGGTGAAAAAGCAGTTGCATTTTGGGTCATCTGTTTTTCTTTCCATATATGAGAAGGGAGAAACAGATGCCTCATCGGGGATGAAGCAAATTACTGGAACAAAAAAAAATTAAAATGTTCCTGAGAGCACGGAGCTCCTTCCTTGCTCTCCAACATCAGAGTATAAAATTTATTTTGGCAAACAGGCTCTTGACCCATCTCCCTTCTGTATTCATTAATACTGCCAGGATGTACTTTATGCAGTTACTGCACAGTCTTTTTATAGTTACCCTCGTTCTCTCACGTATCGCTGTCGTTTTTGTGTGATACAAACGCTGCACTCTGCAGGCAGGCTTGCTGCTGTTATCCACAAATGAGCTTGTACAGAATCCCACAGTAACAGCTTGTTTCCTGGATTGAGAGCTGAGGTTATCTCCTTCACAGAGCAAGAATTATACTTGATTTCAATACAGTGTTTGGCCTATTTTCTCTCTCTTGAAAAATTAAAGCTTACTTGGCTGTAAAGAAAAATTTATAACCCTTTATTATTTGAAAAAATACTTCAGAAAATACTTAAAAACATAAGATAGTTTAGTGCTTCCTTTTAATCTAACGTGACAGAACTTACCGACAATTTGCCTGTAAGTGCTGCCTTAAGCTGTGAGGAACCCCTTTCACTAACAATGTGTGTCTTCCTTTTTCAGGTACTCCTTGCCACAGTACAACAATTCTGGACGCTAGCTTGGACTAACGTATTTATACAGTGACCATGTTAGTGTCTGTTTTTCAAATGCATGATGTTACTTCCACAGCATGTAACCAGGAGCAGAAGTGGAAATACCAGTTCCTGCTCTTGCCTTTCCCAGAATTTCATTTGTAAGCCAACTTTTTGAAAAATTATTCAGAGATGGGAGAGATGATGCAATAAGCACATCATCGCATGCCCACGGGGAAGACAATTATGAATTTCAACTGCAAAACTTTCCTACCATCTCTCTGACTGAAAAGGAGAAAACAACAATTGCATAAAGGGAGGAGAGGCCACTAAAGGAATTGTATGTGTTTTCCTGGAAGTGCTGGAAAGACTGGTGAATGTTTTTATAAAATAATTTAGACCTAGAGTGGCACTTTTTTTGGTAAGTAAAATATCCATGTCTCAAGAAGCTAAATATTATCAGACATTTATATTATTGAATACTAATTTTTAAGCAGCTACTGATAAATGTGGTAGAGTAAAAAGGGAAGGAAAACTGTAGGGTAATTTAACGATGCTCATTTACTGATCTGGATCTATCTTATGTTAATTCCTTCTCAACAAAGCAATTTTGTGTGGAATAGACTGGAATGGACATCACTGTGACAGTCATGGTTGATGACAAAATGTGAGTTATGAAGAGCTCTCTAGCAGCTGAGGGGTTAGCTGGTCCAGGAAGGTCGTGAAGAGTGGTCTAACAATTTCAGGGGAGGCTGAAATGATAGGAACGTGTGGATGAATAGCTGAGTGCCAGAGACAGCAGAGATGAGTTGTAAATAAAAGTGGGGAAAGAAAAAGGTTGGGCGTGTTGCTGAAGCAGAAGGCAAAAATGATACTTTTTTTTACAGCATATTGCACAGTTCTGTGCAATGCAGTTTGAAGATGTTTATTGGATTCTCCTTGTGCAAATGATAGTCTGCTTGTAGTTTCATGCTGTGGATGTGGTATCGTCCACTGTGATTTGTTCTGCAATTGGAAAAAAATCAAGTATTTCTTCGGGATATGCTCACAATACTATTCTCATGCTTAGTGAATGAACGCAGAGGGTGGAGCGTGCTGGCTGCTGTTTCAGTTCTTTTGAACCTCCTGATGAGGCATCTTTTTCCTGCCGTTTCCCAGCTGCCTAGCCTGTTCTCACTGTTTGCATGATTTTCTTCAGGCAATCTTTTCTGTGCTCTTTGTTTATCCTTTCTTTCAAGTTGCCAGATCACCTCCATTTGTACTGACCAGAACCAGTCTGTCTTGCCTCAGTAGAGGGTGGCCTGAGCTTAGCGTATGCAGTCTGGGGAGGATGGCACTGGACCCACGCCTCTTCCCCTGACTCCCTGGAGCACGTGTTAGCTACCACCACCTCTACCCAGACCTGGTATGTGGCACTGCTGCGGCATCACCCTCTCTTCTACGCTCCACCATTTCACCGCAGAGCCAGACAGGTTCCTTCTCAGTGACACCTTGTGGGAAGGCCTTCTGCTCAATTAACCCAATGCGTCATGAGGCGGAGCAGCAGAGCGGGCTTTTTACTCTTACTGTCCATACCGTCAACCAGCTATAGATAGAAGCACCCTACAGAGGCAGTAACATGTCATCATTCCACCCCAGACTGCAAAGTGCTGGAGCCATCGCAGTGTTCCCCTGCTCCTCCTTTTTATTTTTTCTGGTAGGACTAGATACCACCTCTTGCTTTTCCACCTTTCAAACCTAAGAAGTTGAACAACTTTAACCAGAACTGAACATGTGGAGATTAGAATTGCTCAGGATCAGTTTTGGAAGTTGGTACTCCTGTATTCCTGTAGCCATGAAACTGTGCAAGTATTGTAATCTTCTGGAGAAGCAGGGTCCTGCAGGCAGCCTTTCCTATCTGTTGCCTTCATGAAAGGGCTAGCAAAGGGGGCTGGATTTTCTCTCATAAATAAGGTATCCATGTTTCATACAAAGGAGTTGGTACAGATCATCAAAAACTCACCCTTCAAGGGATTGTCAAAAAATGAGCTCTCAGCAGTTGCATCTTATCCCCAGCTAATAGTTACTGTTCATGGGATCAAGGAGTCTGTGAAAAGGAAAGCCTTTCTGGTCGAGATGGGTTTGTTTCCCCAGAGTTCTGCATGTGTTTGGACCCTGCACGGCTAACTCGCCAACCATGAATGGAATGTTTCTCACCTCCTCCCAGACGCACAGCATTCCATAGTTGTGTGTGATCCCTTTGGCTTCAGTCAGCGTGTGCAGGGTTCTGACAGGTACCTGCCTGCTTGTGAATGCTGAGGGGTTTGAGGATTCCCACAATGTGAAGAGATATGTACATACACACACAGAAACTGTGAGCAAAGCTGCTTGAGCTGGAGGGCGGATATGTTTTCTTACCTCTTCCCTTCCCCTCACCCTCAGAGGCCTCTCCTATTTCCAAGTTTCAGTACCGTGCCCAGGAGGCAACCAAAATGGCAATTTATTTGGACAACAAGATTAAAGGATTTACGTTTTACAGGATGTAAGTAAAGTAAGCAAGTAGAGTAGATCCGTTCATTAGGCCTGTGTATACCTTTAGTACTCGTTCTTTTGTCAAGTGCTATTTTGTTAAATCCCTAACGTTCTGGAAGTCTCTTCACAGAACAAAACAAAAGTAGGGCAGCTGAAGAATGAAGGGCAGCAGGACGTGGTGATCCTTAAAAAGAGTAAAGACAGCCTTTAAAGGACTTGAAAGAAATATTTCAAACACATTAATTCTACCTTTGTGTAAACGAAGCTTAATATTCATAGAGTACTTATGTGTCAGCGCGCACGCTTACCCACCTGCAGATGAGAACAGTGGGTACTGGGTGGTGACGCAACAAACTTGAGTAGTGACCTCTCGTACAGAAGCGGAGCGGTGTGTATTTCCTAACCCTCTTTCAGTATTTAGGCAACCACCTCAGTCATCTGGCATGCTTTTGCCACTTGTTTTTTTAATGAAAGAAAAACTGCTGTCAAAGGCACAGCAGATGAAAGCGAAGGAGAAGTAGAAATCTGAGTGTGCTCAGTGCAGTATTTACCTCAGGTCACAGTAGTGCTGAAAATCTTCTTTAAGGTATGACACCCTCGCCCCCTTTAGAATCTGCTGAGGAGTCACGTCCATATGGGAAGTAAAGATTAACCTAGCCTAATAATAACGTGGCACTAAGAAACAGGATCTTTCAAACGCTGTATCTCTGTCTTGAGACAAAAACCACGGAGTGAATGATTGCCTAGTGTGTTAACAGTCCGTAAGGCCTGCTTAGTGTTGCCAAATTCGAAGTGAAACTAGAGGGAAAGTAATTCGGGCAGGGGGAGGTCGCGACCACCCACCAAAGACCACCCACTCAGAAACCCCTCTGACTCAAAGATCGAGGAAGTAGAAATCTTTAAAATTATAGGGAGCATGCGCATTAATGTGCATGGCAGGCGAAGAACTTTTAACCAATCACTTAGAAATATGTCTGAATAAATTCACTGTGTTAGTATTTCGTGTATAAATAGGCGAAGCTTTGTGACCTCGGGGTGCTAGTCCTGCATCTAGCACCCGTATCTGCGCAAATACACAAGAAATCACATCCCTCGACCTTGCCTGGCTATTGCCTTTGCACACCGCTTTTAGGGACAACAGCAGTGGGCTTTGGCACGTGGTTAGCTGTGGAAATGAAAGGCCGTCCAGGTGAGGGCTGCCAGCTTCCAACATCGTCCCCCTCCCAATTCCAGGGCTAGGCAGGGCAGGCGTTAACGTTTTGATGGACATTTTGTGGCGATTTCCATCAACTCTGTGTGCGGTTCAGCACGTCAAACAAATCAAAAAGGGGGGGTGTTCCTTCTCCTGGCCTGCGCTGATGCTTTTGAGTTGGTTTGGGAAGACAATTCAACGCTCTCCCGCGTGCTCCAACACCACGCTGTGTCAGGGTCCGCAGGTCCCGGGCTCCTTTTCTGCAGCTGCTGTTCGGCGGGCGCTGCGCCCAAAGCTGCAGCGGGGCTCCAGGTGCGCGGGTGGCAGCGGTCCCCTCGCGTGCTGCCCGGAGGGGCCCCGCGGAGCCCTCTGTGGGCTGCCCACGCCGGGGCTCGTGCGTGCATCGGCGGTGCTGGGGACGCGCCGTTCCCGCCAAGCGCCGTGCGTGGCGTTGCTCCACAGCGGGCCCGTGGCCGTCACTGCCCTCGAGGGGCTCTGTGGGCCGTGACCCGCGCTGCTGACGCGAACCGAGCTCCTTGAACGCCTAACTGCGGCACTGCCGCACCGTTCCGCGCACGAGCGGCCCGCTGCGGCCGCAGCAGATCGCGATCAGGGCAGCGTTTCTGTCGTTGCCCGTCGTGCCGGGGCAGAGGCCGGCGGGTCCAGGCGCTGGCCGCGCGGTGTACACACACACCACACGCACACACCACACACACCACCCCCTCCCCTCGCCACTCTCCCTGCAGCCCGGGCCGCGGCGCTGCCTGACCGCGGGGCGCGGGCGGCGCGCTGTCACGTGCCCCGGCGCTCGCGCTGTCGTCACTGCGGCGCGCGGACGGGATGGCGGCCATGAGCGGGCTCTTGCTGCGCGTCCTGCGCCCCGCGCTCCCGGTGCCCGGTGCCCTCCCCGCGCCCGGTGCCCTCCCCGCCGTCCGCCGCCTGCGCACCGCCGCGCCGCGCGCCGCCTTCGCCAAGGAGCTCTTCCTGGGGACGCTGCGGAAGGTGAGGGGCCCGCCGGCGCGGAGGGCCCGTCTCGCGCTCCTGCGGCCGCGGGGGCTCTGTGGCGGGGCCGTTCCTCCCACCGGGCCGCCCCGCCGTGGTTCCGCGGTCCCGGACGGGCGGTGCCGGTTGAGCGGCGGCGGGGCCGTGTGGGGCCCGGGGAGCGCTGCCGCCGGGCCGCGTTCCGCTGCGCCTGTGTCCGTTTGTCCTCTGTTCGCTTCACGGAGCGAGACTTGGCGCAGACGGCTGCTTACGGTTTTCTGTAGGAAAGAGCGAAGTTCTTGCTGCGTCTTGAGGTGCAAAGAAGGTCCAGGTTTGAGTTACAGCGCTGTATTAAAGCGACACTTGTTGATCCGAGGCTTGGAGCTCGCACTTACCAGAGACTACGGGGTTAAGTAAACTGATAGAAGGAATCACTCAAATCCACTGAAATGGGTTAAGCAATAAATAAATATAATAAAATAAATATAGAAATATATATATATAGTAATAAATAAATAAAGCCTGGCCAAACAGACCTTGTCAAATAAAATGTTGCGACAGTTCTGTCGTGTTAAACCCTGCTCATATACGCCTCGCCCCTGCCCCGAGTTTCAATGCAACCGTTTTCTGAAAAACTATCGGGTTTACTAGATCCTGAGTTTCTGGAGCTGACGCGTGATTTTTCAGACTACCGTGAACAGTTTTGTTTGGGCAGAGGTAAGCTCTTCTATTTGATAGGGGACAGGTGATAAAAATTAGAGGCATGCTTCTCATGTCGTCTTTCATTTCTTGTGTTAGTTGCTTGGATTTTTTTATTTATTCAAGCCTGTCAGGCCACACTGCTTCCATTTTACGAGAGAAATACCGGGGTGATGGTAAGGAGCGGTATGGAACTCGCTAACCTTTGTGCTTGGAACGTGCTGTGTGTTTCCGAGGGGCAGCGTTTGTGGGCTGAGCTTTGAGAACATTATAACACTAAATTGATTCTGATACAAATTAAAATTAAGTAATTTTTTTTTAAAATCCTAAAATGGGATTACACTGGTAAAATTCATGGTTGATAAAGGATTTTTGCATCCTTATAATTCTTAGAATCTATTTATTTCTCCCTAAAGTTTCTGTTTTTCAGGTAACAACCTTCCATTTTGGTTTTGGTACATAGCAAGGCTGAGTCCTGTGGATAAGGCTGTTTCTGAACATTTTCCACAATTCTTAATTTTCGTAGGTTTTTAGAGTCTAGTATTGGAAAAGCATATGTTCTTGAATTTTTATTTCAGTCGCGTGAGTCATGCTTGTAAAAAAAAAAATTGCCTCTTATTTTAGGAAGACGTTTTCCCTTATCCAGAAATTAGTAACGAAGAACTAGAGGAGATCAACCAGTTTGTAGGACCTGTGGAAAAATTCTTCAATGAAGAAGGTATAGTTATTAGTTTCTTATTCGTGCCAGTCATTTAGTGATTACAGTGATTTAACTATAGCGATTGATTAAGATTATGTTACTTTAAATACTTAAGCTACTTTATGCATTTCTTCCTAATCATACATAGTACTGCTGATTCTATAGGCATGTTCGTTTGTGGCTTTTTTATATGGAGTGTTTGGATGCTACTGAAAAGAAATAAATCTTCAAAACAGAAAAAAATCAGGAAGTAAAAGCACTGTGTAGAGGCAGGATTTGAAATTGGTTTTAGCTCAGTTCAATAATGCTACTTACCGCTTCATATATTGTGATGTTTTTCTGAAACTTTTTAACTGTCCTTCTGCACTAAAACTGGGTTTAGCAAAATTCAACAGAGAGATTCGTAAATGCTGACTCTTAGAGAAGCTATGAAAAATCAAAAGCATTTATGTTTTCTCAGCATTAGCGTTGTGCTTGTATTTGGGAAAAGTCGTATTAGCCGTGTGCATTTGTGATAGGGTGGCAAGGTGTTTCTTTTATTACTGGTGCAATAGAAAAGCCAATTCTACAACAATTGTAGAAAATTGGTTTTTACAGATGGCGATTTCTGAGACAGTTAATCCGTATCGTCTCAGATTTCCCGCTGACAAAGATACTAGGTCTGGATTGCCAAACACTGCAGGAGTTTGAAGAAGCCTGTGTTTGACGCAGGTCACAATTTATGAGATCCAGGTAATTTTAACATTAAAATTGTAACGTTGCTCCCTAACAGTAAATTGTGAATTTGTTCAGATTATGTTTTTTAATTTTTTGTTCTGTTGGGGAACATCATTATTGAGTAAAAATTCGTATTTAAGGGAGGAACAAAAACGTCAAGTTATAGAATCTTAATGGAAGGTGGAAATTGCTCATCTTTTTTTGAATTCACAGCTATTCCTGTTTAGTTATTCAGGGTAACTTCCAGGTGTGGTAAAATAGGGTAGAGGGACTGCCTTGAACAGCTAGAAATGTGATATGATTGGCNGCCGCGCCGCGCGCCGCCTTCGCCAAGGAGCTCTTCCTGGGGACGCTGCGGAAGGTGAGGGGCCCGCCGGCGCGGAGGGCCCGTCTCGCGCTCCTGCGGCCGCGGGGGCTCTGTGGCGGGGCCGTTCCTCCCACCGGGCCGCCCCGCCGTGGTTCCGCGGTCCCGGACGGGCGGTGCCGGTTGAGCGGCGGCGGGGCCGTGTGGGGCCCGGGGAGCGCTGCCGCCGGGCCGCGTTCCGCTGCGCCTGTGTCCGTTTGTCCTCTGTTCGCTTCACGGAGCGAGACTTGGCGCAGACGGCTGCTTACGGTTTTCTGTAGGAAAGAGCGAAGTTCTTGCTGCGTCTTGAGGTGCAAAGAAGGTCCAGGTTTGAGTTACAGCGCTGTATTAAAGCGACACTTGTTGATCCGAGGCTTGGAGCTCGCACTTACCAGAGACTACGGGGTTAAGTAAACTGATAGAAGGAATCACTCAAATCCACTGAAATGGGTTAAGCAATAAATAAATATAATAAAATAAATATAGAAATATATATATATAGTAATAAATAAATAAAGCCTGGCCAAACAGACCTTGTCAAATAAAATGTTGCGACAGTTCTGTCGTGTTAAACCCTGCTCATATACGCCTCGCCCCTGCCCCGAGTTTCAATGCAACCGTTTTCTGAAAAACTATCGGGTGTACTAGATCCTGAGTTTCTGGAGCTGACGCGTGATTTTTCAGACTACCGTGAACAGTTTTGTTTGGGCAGAGGTAAGCTCTTCTATTTGATAGGGGACAGGTGATAAAAATTAGAGGCATGCTTCTCATGTCGTCTTTCATTTCTTGTGTTAGTTGCTTGGATTTTTTTATTTATTCAAGCCTGTCAGGCCACACTGCTTCCATTTTACGAGAGAAATACCGGGGTGATGGTAAGGAGCGGTATGGAACTCGCTAACCTTTGTGCTTGGAACGTGCTGTGTGTTTCCGAGGGGCAGCGTTTGTGGGCTGAGCTTTGAGAACATTGTAACACTAAATTGATTCTGATACAAATTAAAATTAAGTAATTTTTTTTTAAAATCCTAAAATGGGATTACACTGGTAAAATTCATGGTTGATAAAGGATTTTTGCATCCTTATAATTCTTAGAATCTATTTATTTCTCCCTAAAGTTTCTGTTTTTCAGGTAACAACCTTCCATTTTGGTTTTGGTACATAGCAAGGCTGAGTCCTGTGGATAAGGCTGTTTCTGAACATTTTCCACAATTCTTAATTTTCGTAGGTTTTTAGAGTCTAGTATTGGAAAAGCATATGTTCTTGAATTTTTATTTCAGTCGCGTGAGTCATGCTTGTAAAAAAAAAATTGCCTCTTATTTTAGGAAGACGTTTTCCCTTATCCAGAAATTAGTAACGAAGAACTAGAGGAGATCAACCAGTTTGTAGGACCTGTGGAAAAATTCTTCAATGAAGAAGGTATAGTTATTAGTTTCTTATTCGTGCCAGTCATTTAGTGATTACAGTGATTTAACTATAGTGATTGATTAAGATTATGTTACTTTAAATACTTAAGCTACTTTATGCATTTCTTCCTAGTCATACATAGTACTGCTGATTCTATAGGCATGTTCGTTTGTGGCTTTTTTATATGGAGTGTTTGGATGCTACTGAAAAGAAATAAATCTTCAAAACAGAAAAAAATCAGGAAGTAAAAGCACTGTGTAGAGGCAGGATTTGAAATTGGTTTTAGCTCAGTTCAATAATGCTACTTACCGCTTCATATATTGTGATGTTTTTCTGAAACTTTTTAACTGTCCTTCTGCACTAAAACTGGGTTTAGCAAAATTCAACAGAGAGATTCGTAAATGCTGACTCTTAGAGAAGCTATGAAAAATCAAAAGCATTTATGTTTTCTCAGCATTAGCGTTGTGCTTGTATTTGGGAAAAGTCGTATTAGCCGTGTGCATTCGTGATAGGGTGGCAAGGTGTTTCTTTTATTACTGGTGCAATAGAAAAGCCAATTCTACAACAATTGTAGAAAATTGGTTTTTACAGATGGCGATTTCTGAGACAGTTAATCCGTATCGTCTCAGATTTCCCGCTGACAAAGATACTAGGTCTGGATTGCCAAACACTGCAGGAGTTTGAAGAAGCCTGTGTTTGACGCAGGTCACAATTTATGAGATCCAGGTAATTTTAACATTAAAATTGTAACGTTGCTCCCTAACAGTAAATTGTGAATTTGTTCAGATTATGTCTTTTAATTTTTTGTTCTGTTGGGGAACATCATTATTGAGTAAAAATTCGTATTTAAGGGAGGAACAAAAACGTCAAATTATAGAATCTTAATGGAAGGTGGAAATTGCTCATCTTTTTTTGAATTCACAGCTATTCCTGTTTAGTTATTCAGGGTAACTTCCAGGTGTGGTAAAATAGGGTAGAGGGACTGCCTTGAACAGCTAGAAATGTGATATGATTGGCACTAGGTAAGGAAATTCATCTCAGCAGAGTCATGAAGCGTGACAGTGTCCAGGCACCACAGATGGGGCTGTGTGAGTGTAATGGAGGAAGAGGTAAGAAACCACCTTTCTCTTCCCAGAACAGCTGGTGACATACCACAGATGCGTATCTCATACTGTGTAGCTAAAAAATTTGTGTGGGGAATGAAAAGTCTTTTTTAAATGAGTTTTCTTGCTGAATAACTTCTCTTAAAAGAACATCAGAATGTTTAGTTGCCTACCCCTATTGTATTTCACATAGAAGTTACAGCGTCATTTAGGTTTCTTTACGGAAGTGCTATTGCTTTTGCAGTTACTTCTTTTTGTGTACTTTTTGGAAAGGCGGCTTCTGTTCCTTTTGCTGCAGCTTTCAGCCTTCCTGAGCTGCTTAATACGATTCTCGTTTATTTTCACTGTCACAGTACAGAACAGCTCTGGTAATCCCACAAGGGTTTTAATAACTCAGGAGAATAAGATTTTTGTAATTAACTCATTTACGTACTTTTTTTTTTNGCTTCTGTTCCTTTTGCTGCAGCTTTCAGCCTTCCTGAGCTGCTTAATACGATTCTCGTTTATTTTCACTGTCACAGTACAGAACAGCTCTGGTAATCCCACAAGGGTTTTAATAACTCGGGAGAATAAGATTTTTGTAATTAACTCATTTACGTACTTTTTTTTTTTTAATCTTGACCTAGACGTAGTTCAGAGATAAAATCGTGGAAATACTTTGCTTATTCCAGTCATGGAGTCTGCTGCCATGCACAAGCACAGTCTGTACTTGTAGAAATGTATGAGAAAATGAAATAAACCCCATATTTTTCCCACTTCCAAATCCTTTTCCTGTATATGTTGTGACTTCACAGCCATAATCGGTATTCTTGGGCGCTTCCAGTTGCTTCTGTATTTTGACTTCGATGGTGTAATAAAGTGGGCTACTTTAGCAGAGTGGTGTTCTCCAGAAACAGAACTGAGACCTCCTGCTGCAGTATTTGGGACTTGTCTGTGCCATCGCCATCAAAGGGCTAGGAAATGGCAGTTTTTCACTTTGCAGGGACGGGGAGGAGGACGGGCTAGGGTGGCAGGCTGCGGCAGACAGCCCCCAACCAGCCCACTCTGTCGTTAGTCTTACAGAAGCCAGTTTAGGGTTGAGAGTTTTCCAGCAAGAAGGGGAGGAGGGCAAACAGGACCTTCGGTAAGATCAGACTGAAGCTAGAAAGAGCAATTCTTGGGACGTTAGGGATGAGAAGTGTGTCTGTATCTGGTGCAGCAAGCACTATGTATTTTCTAGAGATGCTGTAGAAGACTAGAGGATAATTACAGCAGGGAGGGATGTCATGCTGCAGCAGCCCCCTCCTTTTTCTGCAAGTTACTTCAGTTGTTCTGGTCTGGGTGCTCAGACTCACAGTTCAGAGACCACACTGCTGCTAACTCATAGCATACAGTGACTGTCTCTGATTTGAGAACTCTGCAGTCTCAGAGGTTTTTTCTGCACTAAGAAACAAAGTTTTAAATAATAAAACCTTCTGTATTTGTAGTGGACTCTAAGAAGATTGATCAAGATGCAAAAATCCCACCTGAAACTTTAAAAGGACTGAAGGACCTGGGTCTCTTTGGCATGCAGATTCCAGAGGAATATGGTGAGTAAATGATCACAAAAGGATAATCCCAGTGTATTAAGTAATGCATTGTTGAGTTGCAAAATGTGTGTCCGCTGTCCTGTGTGTAGTCCTTTGACTGGGATTCCGTCTAAATTAGGAGCTGAGGCTTCCTCCTTAGATATTAAAGAGATGTGGGGCACCGAGGTTGTCCATTGGCTGTGTGGGGAGCTCTGCATACTCATACCTTGGGTGCCTAAGTTGGGTAACTAGTTCTGGATGGTGTAAATTCCTGTTGGCATAGCATTTTCCTTCTTGTTCTGTTTTTTTGGATGCAGTAGAGTAGCTTGACATTTCTGCAGGACTTGCAGTTCTTGCTGGTGGTTCCTGAAACAATACTGGGTCCAAACTGCAGTGTCTCATGGAACCGATCTGTCAGAGCTTTGACCTGTCAATGGCAGCTAGGAATGCGTTTGACCTTACAGAAGCGTGAAAGTATGATGCCTGGTCATTAAAAGTACAGCTTTTGTATGAGATCTTTCCTAGTCAGTACTGAATAAGAGGTTTATGTCTTAAAGGATGTTATACTGCCATTTGAGATCAGAGACACGAGTTCCTCTGTGGATCAGCCTCTAAACTTGCAAAGGAATTTTCAAAAAATGCTAATTTTATTCTTACGGATAAAATAAAAATTGGGATTAAAGCTGCTATTTTACATGAAATTTATAAAGAAATGAGATCCTTGCATCATCTGTTGTCTATTACAAAAGAAGATTGTTTTAAAGAAAGCAACTCGGAGAAGGACAGAACTGTGTTTTACCATCTGCAGAAGATGATTTCAGTGGGGAAGAGACCTAATTTTTGAAGAGAACAGTGTGAAACAATGTATTTTTTTCAGTGATTACAGTAACACTATATAAAGCCGGAGACATACCTCAGTGTTTAGGTGGTGTTAAGGTAACACCCTGCTTTTCGTGGCATTTCTTGTTACACCATTTTTGTTTATTGTGTTAGGCAACAGAACTAGTGTGCTGTGCCACGCTGATTTCAATTCTTTAATTAAAGTGTTTCTATACAAAGTCATTGAAGTATATTGGTCATCTTGCATGTATTGTAACATGATGTGATCTCAGCTGATTAATTCATTTTTAATTAATGCTTTTGAAATGCAGTAGAAATGGTATTACATGTTTTTCATGCGTATTCAGAATTAGGCAGGGTGATGTGAGAGTAAGATAGAAAAGAGGTTTGCCAGCTCTTTCTCAAGTTTTTCTTTTCAGGATAGTGTCTGGGGAGGAGAAAGATCTGGGCAGAGTGCCGTAACCCAGATAGGGGAGAGAGGTATTCAGGAGTTAAGAAATACATAGGAGGTTGGTGTCCGCTGAAAGGAGGTGTTGCAAGCAGAGAGCAAAGGACAGAACTCAAAGCAGAGCTTAGGAAGCATCACGACGGAAGTGTAACTTACTATTGATTAACTAGAAATAAGTTTCCCTCTGTTCTTTTTTTAAGGAGTCTGAAAGGCAATGTATTTGATGTAGAAACAATACTTTAATTTAAGAAAATGTTACTGTTGTTTGGCTCTTGTATTGCTTTGAAGCTTGTGAAATAATACTCTCTCAGCTTCCAGTCTGTAAAGGTTGCAGTCCATTCAGCATACTTGTAGAGAATCATAGTCCTGTTGTCTTGTAAACGTGTGTGCTGGGTAAAAACCAGAAGATGGAAAGCAATCACCTTGCTATAAGCAAGCCACTTCTTTTGTACACCATAAATAATATGCTTCTAACGAGGTTGTTTCCTGTTTTCTGTAGTTTAAACTTACTGTATTTTTGTTGGTGGTGCTTGTCATATCTTACAGCTCTTCAGTCACACACATACGGTGCTTTGTTTGTTGCATGATAGTTTTCGTAATGGTTTGTAATAGTGGTATATTTGCCAGGAGCATTAAAATGCGGAACATGAATGGGAAAAATGAAGCTCATGTAAATCAGGGGGTAATTGCTCTCTTTAGCCTGGGCATCAGTGGACATCATCAGTAGTCTCCGGGCTGAATCCTGAACCCAACACCTCTTAGAAAGGGGGAGAGTGTGTATAGGTAGGAGGAGTCTGGGTTTTAATTCCTGTAAGCATGCTCTGAAGTAATAGGGTATAAGAGGCAGTGATGTGAATTAATGGTATCGGGGAGACGTGTTCTTGCATTTATTTGGTATACATAAAATAGCAGGACTGTTGAGGCATCTGCTGAAATAAGCTGTTCGTTATACTGACTTAACACCACTGTCCCATGTAGAAAATTACTAACCTGGACAAAAGATAATCTTGATTAGATAGAAGTTGTTTATTCAGCAGTAATAGATAAAATACTTGTAAATTATGAGCAGCAGGACTTCCTAGTCCTGACGACATAAAATTCCTGAACATTAGACTTGTACACATGCAGCTCTGGTTTATCCTACTTCTGTTCTTTTCGAGCTCCTTACAAATAGTCTCTGTATTTGCAGCAGCAGATCACACAATTCCTCCAATATGGATGTGCTAGTGTCAGGTTTGTTTCTTGATGTAGTCACTTTTGTTATTAAAGAGTTTTTTAAAGTAGTGTATTTTATCCTCCTTTAGTACCAGTTTGGAAGTCTGCTTGGGAAGTATTTTGTGGCAGTTCAGCTGCCTAGGTCATTCTCGGCCCCATTCCCAGCGAAGCTCAGGACAGCCTGGCTGTCTCTGTGTCAGTGCCAGCCCAGCCTGTCCCAAGGCCTGCCCAGCGCTGCACCCTGTGCTGCTCGCTCTGCAGCTGCTCAGCCGTTAGCTGTTAGTTAGTTATTTGGCTTTGTAGCGTAGCATGCAAATATCACCCAAAAAATTAATTTTATCCTGCAAGCACAGAAATTCAAGTAGAGCAATTTTTATACTAAGTGTTTTACCGTTTTCCCGTACAGAGTGTTTCAAATAAGCTTGTTTTCTACCATTTGATGGGTTGTGCTGTATTTGCTGTGTGTGTGTGCGTGCTTGAACACAAACACGTCTGTGTTCCAGTAGAACTAAATTCAGCACAACTCATGCTTATTAAAAAAGTTACTGTTCTCAAAATGCATTCAGCTGCAGCAATGTGGTGCTTTGTGGACATATTATGTGCAGTCTGTACTAAGACGCTTCCCAATTAACAGTGTTACATTCTTGAAGTTTCTGTACTTGAACGGGATTGTTTTGGGCGAAGGGACAAGTTACACTGTAGGGTATCTACTTAGAGTAAAACGCAGTATTTGTTCCAGGTGGTCTTGGTTTATCAAATACTATGTATGCACGTTTGGGAGAAATCACGTCTTCAGATGGATCTATCGCCGTTACTCTGGCAGCTCATCAAGCTATTGGGCTTAAGGTAATGCTGCTCTTCAGTGTCAAGTGGTTCTGTACAACTTGCACAGAAAAGGTGAGGTGGAGGTTAAACGTGGAGCGTGAGGTAACAAATAAGAATTACTGGTGAAGCGTAAACCAGGTGGGACGTTCTGACGTCAGGTTGCTCGTTCGCGGTCCCAGCACGCTCTGCCAGTGGCTTAGTGTAAGGCTTTCGTGCCGCATAAAGACTGAATATGAAGTACACAAGAGAATTATTAGTCCAGGAAACATGGACATAATAATTCTTCCTAAAAATACCTTAAATGATCCCACATTTTTTAAATTGAGGAAACCTGATAAAAGTAGCTCAAATAAACATTGAAATAAATAAAATATCCGGGGGGCTAAAATTACAGGGGGGTGGAACAGCCATGCAGAGAATTCAGAAGGATGCAACTTTTTGAAGCTGAATGAGGCTGCATGTTGGGGAGCTTAGAGAAGACAGCTTATCCAAGACCCACGTGCTGTAGCAAGCATGTGCATTTTAAACTCCTTTTCTGTATAACATAGCTGTAGGTACCTACCTTTTAGTGCAGTTTGTGGTGGATGGATGGTAGTAGTCTGAAGCTTGAAATAGCAGAAAGTTCTTTATAACAAGAAAAAATTCTTAATGGACTTCAGTAGACAACGCTAATCAAAAGTATGTATTTATGCCTCACCTTACTATAAATTTCACTGTCTCAGCTATTGAGCTGAGCTGATGTGTAAAGCAGTATGATGAGACGTGTCGGGGAGGGCACAACTACTGCCACTCCCCTGATGTGGCCAGTGTGGTCACTTGGGGCTAATCCCAATTTTGTTGAGTAACTGTATCTTAGCTATTTAACCATTGGTTATTTAGCTTTATTGTGTATTTTTGTATTTTGTTTGTCCCTCCTAAGAAACCTGCTGTACGAAAGCTAAACACAGCAGAGGTAAATAAAACGACCGCACTCACAAAACACTGTTGAATGCCTATCTCATGAAATAATTTGGAACTGAAGTAAATCGTGTGTTCTGTTTTCTGATTAGGAGCTTTGAAAATTGCTGCTTTTTGGGTTATTAAAGTACAATTACAGTGATAGTCATGAAAGTATGACAANGAAAGCTAAACACAGCAGAGGTAAATAAAACGAGCGCACTCACAAAACACTGTTGAATGCCTATCTCATAATTTGGAACTGAAGTAAATCGTGTGTTCTGTTTTCTGATTAGGAGCTTTGAAAATTGCTGCTTTTTGGGTTATTAAAGTACAATTACAGTGATAGTCATGAAAGTATGACAAATTGTAAAGGAAGGACTATCTCGGTGCCTTTCAGAGCAACAGTTAAGTCTTCACTTGCAGCATAAATGCAGTGAAACGCACCCTAGAAGGCAGCCTTAACAGTAAGCTGTGTCCTGTGGGCATTTGAACAGCTGTGGTGGTAGCTGACGTATTTTAACGTCTGACAAATATTAATGTGTGCTGTTTATCAAATTATCTCTTGCTATGCCACCGAACTTGCAAATTAATCTTCCTGAATGTGGCGAAGCTTGTCAGCTTCTTTTCTTTTTACGCAGGTTGATGCTGGAAAGTTTTCTATTAATTCTTTATTTAGGGAATCCTCATTGCCGGCACTGATGAACAGAAAGCGAAGTACCTGCCTAGACTGGCATCTGGGGAGCACATTGCAGCTTTTTGTCTCACTGAACCTGGAAGGTACTGGTTTTGTAATCGCAAAAGCTTCAGAAAGCACCAAAACACCAAAATGATTTTTGTCGTTATTTTCGTCTTCATTACCGTGGCTGTTTGGTTAATATATTAAATCTCTATTCTTTGGTGCCTGTGGCTTCAGTATGCAGATCAAATACATATTTATTGATTTATTTCAAAGGTACACTTCAAATCATGTAATTCGTCTTTCCCCAATGTGCTACTAGGGGCAGTGTCCGTGAAATCACAGCCATTGTTGTTCCCATCTCAGGAATTCATCCACTTTACTTCTGGCATTACTGACTATGAATTGAAAGGATCCTTTGTGCTATGTTAGGGATAATGTGCTGTGACGCCTCTAGGATGCTTTCGGTTCTTTTTCAAAATTATAAAAGCCTGTATTGAAGGAGCTTCCAAAAATAAGGGTAAGAAAGTTTGGTCTTTCCTTAGAGTTTAGAAAATTGTAGGAGCAACATCATTTTGAAGACAAAGTTTTATTTATTATGTTTATTCATTGGCTGTTGCTAATGTTGCAAATTCTATTCATGCAGAAGACAGGCACAGTTTTCTTAAAAACATACGGGAAAATGGCTTAATGGGTGGTTGTGAAGGAAACTGATCGAAGGACTGAGACCAGTTGAGTGTTTGAAGTTGAATCTTGCCTACCCATACAAAACTGTAGTTTGAAACTGTCTTTTCTGAAGTCTTGTCTGCTAGAATGGCTTGAAATGAGCATTTGATTTACTTGCTAATTTTCGTGTTGCTGTGGTGTAGATGACTCCTAACCATGAGCGATGGGTTTTATTCAAGTGCTCTAAGCTGGGGCCTTGTCTAAAGAGCTGTCCCACTTGCAGGTAAAATAGAAACTAGTGCAGATGTTTTAACAAAGTGACACTTGGAAGGGACTTGGAAGTAACACACAGGGAAAAAAAACAAGGGCTGAGTGAGTTCTGGAACTCTTTGAACATCTTTATTTAGGCCAGTATTGTTTAAAAAGGTTGCTAGTTGTCGTAACTTTAACTTCAGTCTTCTTAGAGACCTTAGTTCTAGTGCCAGAAGCAATCATTTTTAGAACTGAATTTTAGAAATGTAACCCCATTGAAATACCAGCTGAGATACGGTTTAACAGCGGAAAGCCTGAAGTGAGCTGTTGTGGCATTTCAATTTGTGGAGGATGAAACTTCTTTCAAGGGGGAGATCATGTGCTGCTTGTTAAATTCTGTGAGAAGGTGGTGATTCAGGAGAGGGCATGAACTTTTAAACACAGAGTGTGAACTTTTAAACACAGAACGTAAACTTTTGATTGCTTTGTTGTAATTCACCTGCTGGTTTTGCTCCTGTAGAAAGTATTTGTTATGCCCAAGTGCTCATTGCTCATACACTGTCACATATTTATTTTTCATTTCTGTTGAGCCTTTTTTCACTTAGAATATAAAACCAGGATACGAATTTTTGAGAAACAACTTAGACTTTTTAAACTTGGTTGTGTTTTAGGGTGACAGATTCATTGTACATTCGCATAGCTCAACGTGTAGCTCGTAACAGTTGACGTGTCTGTCTGTTATCAGCAGAAGGGTCCTCTCAGGTAACTGACGTAGAAGTAAATTTCTTAAGAGCTGTTGAATCTGGTAAGTTTCCTTGTTGGTTAAGAATTTATATACTACTGTTTAAGACAACTGTAAACGTTCCTTCTTAAACTACAGGAAGAGGGGAAAAGATGTAGTTTTGTTTTTTAAAACATACTTCTTTCTTTAAACTTTAATAACTTGTTTGGCTTTTAGTGGAAGTGATGCTGCGTCCATCCAGACAAGAGCAACCCTCAGTGAAGATGGGAAATACTTCTTACTAAATGGCTCCAAGGTATCCACTCACAGACTGGAAAGATGACAGGTTTTTGTTACAAGTTTGTAGAAAGCATCTTTGTCTCCCACAGCATTGCAGTAAGTCAGGTCAGCTAAGTAAGAGGCTAGCTTGGCTGCTGCACCAGACTTCAGAGCTTTCCAAGCTAATGAAGAACCACCATGTAAAAAAGACGACCCGTGTTGTTTTAGGGCCAGAGAGAATAGAAAAGCACACTGTTCAGGGAATTACCTTCACTACCCTCTTGGTGAGAAGGATAGGAAAAGGCCACTCCTAAGTTCCTTCTCTGTATCGCCAGCTCATGGTGTTCAGCTTCAGGGAGGGTTAGTTTGTTAGCCCCCTCTGTGACAGCATAGGTGGAAACAAACCTGAAACCATGTTTTCCCCTCTCTTCGTTCTTCATGATGGATTTTGTAGACATTTTTGAAAGAAAACTCAACATTGAATTGGAAATAGGGCTGCTTGGAACATTTCTGCTAAAAGAAACAATGCCGGAGTACAGTCTTGAAGAAATTTAGACATGTACTGGATTCAGCAGTATTTGATACATTGCAGGCTTGCTCTGTAGTTGGTGAAACGTTTGTCTGTGATGTGAACAGACCCAGCTGTGGGAGCGGCCGTACGTACGTGGCCTGATTGAGAGAATTTCTCATCAGAGTTGAAATTATTTTGGACAAAGTGGGTCTACAGTCTGTATTACCCTTGTATCCCTGGCATGCCATAGGTAACAGGATATACGAGCTTTTGGGAAAATGCACCATGGATTTTAATTTAATTCAGATTTGTATTACAACCTGTTGTATCGTTGCTCTAAACTTACCATTCTGTGGTCAGCTTTCCTTGGAAGTGTATTCGCAAGAGGCAAAACTAGTAGCAGAATACTCATTAGAATGGTAAGGGAAGAAGCAGTTTTTCACCACTCTGTTCTTTGCTGTTCTGTTACAAAACGCTTAAGAACGGGGCTCACAAAATCAGAACAGGTACATTTCTTACACACCTTTCCTCTCTCGATACAGGTTTGGATATCAAATGGTGGCCTCGCTAGTATTTTCACAGTATTTGCTAGGACAGAGGTTGCTGATAAAGATGGACAAGTAAAAGACAAAATTACTGCTTTCATCGTAGAGCGGGATTTTGGTGGAGTCACCCATGGGAAGCCTGAGGATAAGTTAGGCATTCGAGGATCCAATAGTAAGAACCTCTTAAAATTAACAGAAATTGTTTTAATATTTTAACGTTTTAATTTGTTCAGATCATCTTAATTCAGAGGCAAATCAGTATCTATTCCATGTAATAGTGTAGGTTGCGTGTTTCTTTACCTAGCTTTTCCTCTGAGTCCTTCCTAATGCAGGGTCTGAAATAAGAAATCCACATTGTGGAATTCTTTTCTGCACGTGTGAAGCTTCCCTAACNTTTGTTCAGATCATCTGAATTCAGAGGCAAATCAGTATCTATTCCATGTAATAGTGTAGGTTGCATGTTTCTTTACCTAGCTTTTCCTCTCAGTCCTTCCTAATGCAGGGTCTGAAATAAGAAATCCACATTGTGGAATTCTTTTCTGCACGTGTGAAGCTTCCCTAACTATGCAGTGGAAGAACTTACTCGGAAGATTCAGTGATCAAGTAGCTCTAACCTAGAAGTAAGCTTTCGTACGCTCTTCTTAAGCTTACTGATGATCATAGCTTTTCACCATGTGTCATTTGGCCTTGACTGCTGTATCAGTAACTTAACATAGAGACAAAACTATAGTTCTCTGTTTACACAGAGTACGTTCATTCTGTTTTGAATTTTTTACATCAGTAATTGATGTCAACGACAGTCTTTTCCCAAATTCTAACTTCTTTAGCAAAGCATATGTGATTCTGTCATAAACAGTGCAGTAGGAAAACTTTACTTCTTGTGACAAAAAGGCAGTTGTGTTTGTGATTGTCTTTTAAATATTTCCACAGAATAATTCAACAGCTATTGACTCTGTGTTTCAGCCTGTGAAGTACATTTTGAAAACACGAAAGTGCCTATAGAGAATGTAATTGGAGAAGTAGGAGGAGGATTTAAGGTAAGCAGTCAAGAATAACTGCTGATGATTTTTAAAAGCCTGAAGTAGACTTTTTCCTTTCCCCCCCCTGTACTGGGGTTTCCTTGCTCGTAGTGTGAACATTGCCAAACTGAAGAATACTGGAGGACGGACTTCTCTGTTTACCTTGCGTGCTTTGTATTAGTTGGTTTCACTGGCACAGTGCACGAGCGTGCCATTATCTCAGATTCCTTTGCCTGTCTTCTCAACACGGTTATAGAGCTGATTCCGCTACTTGTTTGGCTTTTGGTTGGTTTTGATGGTATACTGTTCTCTTCAGGAAAGGGATCGTCTGTTTCAGCAGAACTTCTGAATTGAATCAGGGAAATGTCTTCTGCTGTTTTCTACAGCCAGAATTGTGGACTATGTAGAAAGGGAGAGAAAGAAGTGAACTGGGAAATGGTTCAAGGAAGGTCTAGATCCCATCCCAGGTCCCTGGTCGTCAGATGGTTTTCCAGGGTTAGATTATAGCACGAGAAAATAATGGGAGGAGTACACCGAAAGGCTGCCCCTGGCATTGGCTTCTCCTCATCGCATCAGGGAAGTGTGGCGCCAGTAAAGATAACGCTGGTCACTTCACTGTTGTAGCCTTTCTCCGAGAGTCTGACGTGTGGAATTGTAAAACTGTTCTTAATGGCCCATCTCAATTTTCTTACTCCTTCAGTAGCAGGCAAGTCTAGACCTAAATGTAAATGAAACAATTTTCTTTAAAGTAGTAAACATATTAAAAGATTATTTTAATGGTTTCTTCTGCAGGCAGTTGTCACTTTGTGCCGAATTTCTTAACAGTCTATGAACTGTCACCCATGTTTCTCTTGTTAAGAAACAATAATGCTAGATTTCAGAATCTGTTTTTGAACATTAGTGATCTGTATTTCATTTCTACACCTTTTTTCCTTGTCCCTTTTGTTGTATGTTGCCGAAAGATACCTGAAGCAGGAAAGCATCCATTGCATGTCAGCTGCAGAGAAGATTTTTATATTTGCCAGTTGTGTACACACATTAAATAATACTCTGTTTTTCTTCTTCACCTGATGAACTTCAGCAGTGCCATCTAGTTTGAGTGCTGTTTTGTCTAGTTGCGGATAAATACCTTAATGTAGTTTGAATAGAGGATTGTTTCCAGGTCAGTGGATCATCCCTATCTGGAAACTGTGTCGAGTATGAAACTGGATGTAGTAGGGCACCTGCAAAGCCTAGGTTTGAAGCATTATTGCTGGGTGCTGAATGCGGTGCTGGCCAACATGAAGGCGGGTTTCACGGGACAGGAGGTGTATTCCAGCGATGGGTGAAATGCAGGGAAGCACTAAAACGTGAAGCAAGATAGCAGTAACCATCGTGGCCTGAGGAGCAGCTTTGTGGCAACACCGTTTGTGCCTAAAACCCACTCATTTTCTTCACAGGTTGCCATGAATATCCTAAACAGTGGAAGATTTAGCATGGGCAGTGCCTCTGCTGGAATGATTAAAAAATTGATAGGTGGGTGAATGAGGTGTTCTGGATTGCTGGGTGCCGTGCAAAAAGTGATCTGCATAAGGTATATAATGCACTTAATTCAGAGTAGTAACACCAGCCTTGATCATAACACCATCGCGATATTGTCAGTCATGCCCTGACTTCTTTAAAACACTAAAATATTTTTATTTTAAATTTTTATCAAAAGCCTGTTTACAGTGTTTTAATGCTGAAGTTTTTTCAGTTCACATAGTGGAAAGTTATTGCCTCTGTTAAATTTTTCTGAGATAAAATGTTCTAAGAGAATAGCCTATATACTATTGCTTGTAGAAGTTATAATCTCCTGTGAAACCTCCCACTTGAGTAACTGCCTCAAAGGTTGTACAAAAGTAATAAGTAATAAAACCGTTTTCTACCAATAGTTAGCCAAAATAGTAACAGAAATCCCCCTGGAGTAATTAATTAGCACTAAAACGTGCCTTATCTGAGTACAGGTTCACACCTCAGGTTCTCGTTTGAAAGCCTCTGGCATACAGTTCCCTGCCTCGATCAGCACTCTCGTTTTGAGGGTGTTTTTCACAAGCTACTGCTTCTGAAGCAGCGCGGGGCTGGCCGTGCGTAGGTGGCAGGGTCGCTCTGTCATGGTTATGGTTCTGCTGTTCTGAGATGGATTTTTTTTTTTTTCTTTTTAAAGAAATGACAGCAGAGTATGCTTGTACCAGGAAACAATTCAATAAGAAACTGAGCGAATTTGGATTAATTCAGGTAATAAAAAATGAAAAACCTAAATCTTTGTGCTTTGTGTTGACTAAGTGCAAGGACGTAGATTATGTTGGGAGTTCTTGTGGCTGTACTGGTTTAAAGAAATTGCTAGAGGAATTAAATTTGTGTAAACTTAGCACAGACTTCTGTACACTGATCTTTTAAATGTCTAGAATGATAAATGTAATGAACAAAGATTTTTTTTATTTTTAAAACTTTTATTAATTAGTATTTGATAATATATTAAACCCATGAGAACTGCAGTTGTGCTCTTAAGTTGTAGGCTTGACTGTGGGCGTTTGCGTCTGAATTACTGTATGATTCCTCGCATTATTACTCGACAGGAGAAGTTTTGTTTTATGGCTGTGAAAGCATATGTAATGGAGAGTATGGCTTACCTCACTGCAGGAATGATGGACAGGCCGGGGTTTCCAGACTGCTCCGTGGAGGCAGCCATGGTCAAGGTAATTAATTTTATTGAAAGACTTGCCTACAGCTTTAAGCTAATGCAGACTTAACACCTCTCCTGTTTTTCAGTCTACATTCCATATTGCTGAGAGGCACAGGTATTACATTTAGATAGATGATACAAAAAGCTCAGTTGGATGAAAAAATAGATGTTACTGTTTCATCTCATTTCCTGCGTGCTGTTGATGTCCTCAGATTGAGGCTTTTACCACTGCATGAAATAAAAACGGCATACAGCAGGTGTTTGTAATACACTGGTCCTCTTGAGTATTGGTTTCGTGCAGCCTTACATGGAAGCAATAGTAAAAAGACACTCAGTTACAATCCCAGCTGCATGCCTGGCTAAGGTGCTTGAGTCCTGGCTTTTACTCGGAATTAGTTGCAAATATACGTTGAGGAGTCAGGCCCTCTCTGCTGGCGTGTAAGGCACGTCCGCAGCGCAGGGCTGGGTGCTGCCGGCTGGGGACCACCCCTGAGGAGAACTCGCAGAGCTTCAGCCCCTGCGGATGATCCCTCATGGTGTGGTCGGCTCAAAAGAACTGGCGTTCCGGTGAGTCGGGGCGGATGTGAAGGGCTCCAGCCAAGCAGCTACAGCTGTTCCTTCGGTTTGTGGCTCTGGCTCTCCCAGGGCTCTCCTTACAGAGGCGTTTTTTGTGGATTGCAAGGAAACTTAAGTTCGACCAAAGTATACACCCTGAGCAATAAGGATGCTGTTTCAGGCAAGCTGTAAACAGGACTGTTGTAACAGCAGTGCAAAATACCACAGCAATGTCATGTGGATAGAACAACAGAGCAACGTATTGTGTATTTACTGTGTAGCATGGTGCTTAAAATACTGTTCAACGGCAGGTGTTCAGTTCTGAAGGTGCATGGACTTGCGTAAGTGAAGCACTACAAATTCTTGGAGGCCTCGGCTACATGAAAGATTACCCCTATGAACGCTATCTCAGAGACACCAGGATACTTCTGATTTTTGAGGCAAGTATCAATGTACCGTTTTTACTGTAAACTGCAATTGACACTTGCATAGACTGTCAGTCTGAGCTGACACCCGAGTATTTGGTTGGGCAGGCCTTCATTCGTTCAGTCGCAAAGTCAGTAATAGAGTAAGACTGAGGAACTCCTCTTGCTTGCTTTGCAGGGACGGGTAGTCCTTTGCTATAATAACGTAAGATATGATGGCTTTTATAGACTGACTCACTAAGTGCGAGTTACAGTAAGCACTGGCACCAGACTTGCCTCTGGAGAGAACAAACTGGTAGTTTATGTACACGGTAGTATATTTACAGTTCTGTACATGTACTGGTAATGTGTATACAGTTTCTTAAATATTTAGAAACTTCCTGGGTGTTTTTAGCAAAACATGCAGCTGTTTTAAGTACACTGTCAGGAGGAAGAACAGTCCCAGTTCATCGCCTGGGTTTGTGGTTGTTTTGAACAGACTAAAGGTTTCTAAATTAGAATAAAAACCTAAAACTATTTTAGTTGACAAAAGTAGCTCATCAGTTTATGTTCGGTAAATAGTCAGAATTGCATATGCTGGCTCATGATGAAATCAGAGCACCGTGTCTGCCTAAGCGAGAGCCTTACGAGAACGCAGCTGGCCATCTTGCATTGTGTCATATTTTGAAACCTTTTTGCTGCTTTTAGTCACATGCATCTGTACTAACAGAAGTGATAGGATTTGGTAAGCGCTGTGGGCAAAAATCTTAACTTTTAAACATTTCTCTAATAGGATTTTCTATTTTTTTTCACGGCTAAGCTGCTCTGTTGATGCCTAGACTTGAGTAACCGTTCCTTTTGTGCCCTTCTCACAAGCGAAGCAGGGAAACTCACAAAAGATTAATTTAGAAGTTTAATTAACTTACTGATGTGCATCTATTTTAAAAAAAAAAAATACTGGCTTTGAAATTCCAAGCTGGATTTATCAGTGACCATTCATCTGTACATCTGAGTCAGGCTTCCAGACTTGATTTTTCTTGATGGACCATTTAGAAATGATCATTTACCTCCTGTGGCAGGACAGCAAAGATCTGAACTGTAAATTAATGCAGGCAAGAAGTTGCAGTCGAGTGCAGAGCAGTCACCTAGCTGCTCCTGCGTGTGTGTATCTCGTGTAAGTAGGAAGAGTCAATTCCAGTATCGATTAAAGAGCAAAACCAGCCACGCTGTAAGGTCATCCTGCATCCTGCGGGCTCTGGTGTTTACGAATCTGACAGGCATTCTCAACAGCAAAATCAAAGCCGGCTGAAAGGAGCAGTGTCTAGACTTGTCAGAGCAGAGACCCTTCACATTGGACAGGCCAGATGAAGTCTTGTTCAGAAAAACCCCAACACCGTGCCACTGGGGTTCCCGTAATTCGTATGCAAGGTTACCCTTCTGCTAAAACACAAGAAGTTGCGCTTACCTGGTTGTTTATCGTAGCCTGTGTAGAAGGGGACCTGCACGCACATCAGGTGAATGCAGTTTGCTGCAGCCGAGGACAGAACACTGTGAAACTGTCCAACAACAGTAGGCAGGCTGTGCTGTGTATGTGCCCCTCCAAAATGGAGTCTTAATAAGACTGGGTAGTTTTTCTTTGGACTGCAGCCTCTTTGCCTCTTGGCCTCTCACTGGGTCGTTACAGTCTTGACCCCGATCTAATCCTTGGGGTGCTCTGCGTGTGTGACCAGCCTCCTGTTTGATCTTTATCCTTCAGCCATCTGTAGTAAACCAACCAATCATATAATGGCGTCCCAGACATCAAATTGTACAGTATTGTCATGATTTCTTGGTCTGCATTTGCTTTCCAAACAGCCGCAGTAAGCAGTCTTACAAGTATTTAAATGTTCCTTTACTGGAACATTCCAGAACTTATGTGTTACTCAGAATGCATTTAGTCTGGTTTCTTTTTTGTTGTGTTACACATCTGTGTGTAATAATGAGAGGCTCAACTTCTTCACAGCTAAATGAAACCAGAATTTGTAACTGAGATAAAGCAAAAGATAGCAAACATTTGTGGATGGTTAAATACTAAAACATTGAAACAGTAAGAAGGGGAGACGGCCAAACAGAGCTGCTTGGAAAACAGTCATTAATACTGTAAACTCTGTAATTGAATCTGTCTTCAAAATTATACGTATATTTTAAAAAAAAATAATAAGTGTTTAGTCTTTGTAGCTTGCTTCCAGTGTCCCTGGCCTCAAGAATTTATCTTAGGAGTCCAAATGCATTTTAGAATGTTTCAAGGAAAAGCGCAGCATGTAAGTTATTTGGACATTAAAAGCAGTTTTAGGGAAAAAAAACCTATAGAAAATACTAGCACAGCATATCTGGATTTTCGACATACTAAAAATACTTTGTACTTGATACTGACTTCACTTTATATTATATTTTACAGGGAACAAATGAAATTCTGCGACTGTATATTGCTTTGACGGGTATGCAATACGCAGGCAAAATCTTAACTGACAAAATTAAGTATGTTCTTATTTATTGCTAATAGTTTTTAATAAGCTAAACAGAATCTGATAACTTTAGCTATAGATAAGAGGGGAACCGTGCAGTGTTTCTGAATGTATTATCTTGTTTAAAAGGCAGTTCGATGTTACAGGAGTTTGGTTGGGCGGGGGGTTCTATTTAACTGGATGTTTTATATATTTAGGAATCTTGGACTTGGTTTATCTTGTCTTATAATTCCAGCTTGTTTCTCAGAAGACCAGTAATTAATATTTTACAACTTAAGATTTTTATAACAAAGTTTTATTGGTAAGACAGCTCTGATGTACACACTGAGTACACATACTGGTCTCTGGAATTTATTGTGAGTATTTTTGAGAGGAACTGAATCTGATCCATGTTGTGTGCTTGTAAGGTCATGTAATCATTCTCCAGACTTCATGGTAAAATGGATCAATTTGTCGATAGACAAACGTCATAGACAAACCGCATGTGTTTTGGTGAAGCATTTAGAATTTGAATTGGTTATTGGAACCTCGTGAAACTTCCCTTGCAAAGCAGGAACTGGCCTGTAACAGCTGTTTTTTACCCAACATTTCAGAGAAATCAGGAAAGGAAATGTGGGAGTGGCACTGGGGGAGTTCCTAAGCAAATTACGGGACATGATGGGCAGGAAAGTGGATTTTGGTCTAGTTGGCGATCGTGGTGTGGTGCATCCCAGCCTCCAGGTAAGGGGAGGGGGGACATGGTGCTCTTGGATCAGCTCCAGACACTGGTATTTCATGTTTGATTCCCTTCACTACTTGTCACAACTTGATAGCCTGTTCATGCAAAACAAAGTGTGTGCTAGAAACAGGGAGACGGACAAATTTAAGCAGATGTTTATACCCTTTCAGGGATCAGGCCTTAGTTATTATAGCTACTATATGGGTGCAGATCAAGGTAAAATGAAGACTGCTCTCAGTCTGTATTTATACCAAGTCCGGGTTTATAGCCATTTTAGTAATGTATATAAATTGGGCCTTCTTTGTTTGCAATGGGCTGTCGCTGCCCTTCGTAGTAAGCTCAGTTACAAAACACAGGATTTTTTTCCCTGTTTAATAGTACCGTGGTTTTAGGTAAGAGTTTCTGTGAACTATATACACATACATGCTTGCTTAATCACTTAGTAAATAATTCTGATGACGATGATCTTCTTTTAATAGAAAAAAGGGAAGGTACGGTTTTCCCATGTTGTGTTAGCGATTTAAAAAAAAAAAACAAAATAATTATTTTTGCTGTTCTGACAGTATAGCTGTCCTCCAGGTCAGATAGTTCAGGCACACTTGCTAATACTGTTCTGTTCACACAGGGAACCTTAATGATACAACACCTCTTTCAGGCAAATAATACACCGTGTTCTCCAGTGCCACCCGAGTATGTGGGTGGTTTGTTTTAACTGTAGCAGTTCTCACCTAGCTGACACACTAGAGTCAAATTTCCTCTAAATAGCACCAAACCCACTTGCATTTATATTACAACAATCACCATCATGAATTGGTTGTGTTCATGAATTAATAAAAGCCCAATATGACACTGGAAATTTTCTTCTACTTTGTACCAGAATTTGATACTATTGATGAATTCACACAGTAGTACCAGATAATCTGGATTTTCAGGGTTTGCATAAGATGCAGCACTTGGTATAAGAATTAGGTTTGCTGTGCGGAACTAAGTGTTGCATAAGAATTTTTCAAACTTTTGCTTGCATAAGCATAAAGACTAGGGTTACCAGAAGTAAAATTTAGACAATTAAAGTGCATATTTTACAGAGAAAGAATAGTGTCTGTCTGGCTTTCAGCAGCAAAGAGGATGAATGTTGAAAAAAAACCAGTGCTTGCCAAAAGAAAAGCTAGTATTAGTTGGGCTTCAGGGTACCAGAGCTGCATCTAAACATTGATTTTCACCTTGGAAAAGAATCAACATTCTGTAATCCCTTTCCTTTTCAGTAAATAGGGAAACTTTCCTTCTTAGCTGGGAAGAAAAAGATGTAAAATGGCAAAAGATCATCTTAAAAAGGAATCCTGGTCAGTGACTGGACAATAATAAGCGCTGTATTGAACAGAAAATTGAACTGCCATTTTTTTTTAGAGAGTGTACATTGTCCATTCTTGGTGCACATTGTTCTTTCGTTTTGATCACTCGAACAGCTTCCAGCCCCCTTAACCGTGTTCTGCCACCCTTCAGTCATGGCTGATTAAAAAAGGAAAACTAGTTTTGTGCTGGAGTTGAGAATGCATGTTTGTGTCTTGGCTACTAACCCCACGAGCAATCCTGGCCCCCTGCAGCCAGGGCCATGCGGGCAGAGTGGCACCGCTCTCCTGCAGAAGGTCGGGTCACCCAAGGCAAGGCTGTGGGTTAGGGCTGGGAGCCTGGCGCAGCTCGTCCTGCCCCGCCGTGCCCCTCCGCTAGCACCCTGGTTGTTCAGCCAAGAGTCCTGTTGTGAGGGCGCAGAGGTGGGTGCTTGTTTCTGCCCTTAGAGGACTACTCAAATTGTTGTATTTTCTGTTTTATTTTATAGGAAAGTGGCAAGAAACTTGAAGAAAACATTTATTATTTTGGAACAACAGTGAGAGGCCTGCTCAGTAGGTTTGGCAAGGTAGATGATTTTTTTTCTGTTATCACTGTTTTGGAATGGCGTCGCCTCACCCAAAGCGGCCTCACTAAAATCTAGAGGGGACGGTGTATGGCAATAGCCAGGACTTCCTTTACACAACACATTTCCATTGAAGATGAGAAAATACACTGCAATTCCATACTTCATGGAATGGACTTTGCTGTTTTTTTTGGTGGTGTGGGGTTTTTTTTTAAACCAATGTCGGTGAATTACTTGTTTTCTTCTGCCTCTGTAAGCACAAATCCTGCCTGCTCCCGTGACTATTTGAAGTACTTTGCTGTGAGCAGTCACTGGGACCCATTTCCCCGTTCTCAAATGAAGAGCTGTACCAGCAGGCTTTGGCTTTGTGCTGTTCATCCATATTGTACAGCAGACGAATCTGTAGTTACACCATGCAAAGTGGTGTGGTTGGAATAGGAGAGGATGAATTTAGAATACACTGGATTTTCAGTTTTGTGGTGGTTAATCATCTGATGTGTTCTGTTCTGACAACGCTTACCAGACTAGGCTCTGTCACATTCCACCTTCACTTACTTATACATCTTTTGAGCAGGCTTAATGTATTTGGTCCTTTAATTTCTGTGATTTTGGCGTTTACCCAAGTAGTTTCCAAGACACAGCAATTTTACTGTTGGCTGCAGCTGGCCAGACTGTTAAAAGGTGGAACATACTTAATCCAAAACTTAGTATTTTAAACATACTTAATCCAAAACTGTTAGAAGGCAGAGCATAGCTAAGCCGAAACTTTGATTCAGGATAGAAGTTCTATGTCACAACTTAACTGTCTATGGCAAATAAGTATGAGCCTAAATACAAAGTATGGAAAAAAAAAACACCAGTTAAAGTTTTAGGTTGACAAACCACAAGCTAATAATAATTTTTACTGTTCTAGACAATAGTGGATGAGCAGCTGGTTCTGAAGAGAGTGGCAGATATAGTCATTAATATATATGCAATGACAGCAGCTGTTTCCAGAGCTAGCCGGTCTATCAGCCTCGGCCTAAGAAACCACGACCACGAAGTAAGTGCACTGCAGTACCAGTCGTACCCGCTCAGGGCCTGCGCTCCTTGGGTCACGTCCCGTAACAGTCACTATTTATTACCGTTCTGCCTCATTACGTGTTCTGTAACAGAGGCACTATCCAGCCTCCCACCTTCCCTTGCACTGTTACAGCCTGCCTGTTTCAAAGCTCTAACCAGCTGCTTTTGCCTCAAATTTTATGAATGAATTACAAATCCGCATGTCCTCTCAAACCTGCTAATACCATGCAGTTCTTCCCAAACAATCATATATAAAAATAGTAACATATACTAACACTATTTTGTCAACAAATTTATTGATGGTAAAGTGAAAGTTTGACACACAGGTGGTTGTAGAGTACCTCATTTAAAGTTCCATGGTAACAGTTATGCTGCAGGGACAAGCAAACTTGCTATAATTAAGTGTTAGATAAATCCAAACGGAGTAACCTGTGTCTTCACTGACCTTGAGCCTTCACATTTTGTGTGTGCAAGGCCCGTCTGGCTTTTATTACCAGAAATGCTTTCTGGTCAATTTTGAGCAATGGGGTTGTCCCCGCTCTGACATTCGGTAGCTGTGGGGAAAAAACGACGACTGAGCTCACAGCATCCTTCCCTGGCTTGCAGGGCTCCGTCACCAAGAGACAAAACTAGACTCAGCAGTTTCAGTGACTGTATTTTTACTACATTGTTTTGCTTATGAAACTCATGCACTAGTTTTCAGCTGAGCTTCACTGTTTTCTCAGGTGCTTCTTACAAACATCTTCTGCACGGAAGCGTATTTCAAGAATAATTACGCCATGGCTCAATTACAAAAATGTAAGTTCTATAAAATAAAATAATTTTTATACTCTTATGGCTTTCCCAGACTCCAGACAAAAGTAGGTGTTTCTGATGCGACCAGCACAACAGTTTTGCTCTGCTTTTAATTTGGATGAGGAACAGAACGGGTACCAGTTGAAAATAAGAGAGTATCTGCATTTAATAGATAAAACAAATTGCAGTGATTTCTTTTTTCCCAGCTGTGGGGAGAATACAAAATCTCTCAGTAGCAAGTATTCCTATACAGAAAGTATTAGGTAACAATGAGGTATTTGACCGGTTTTGCTTAAGTATGGACCCGTTAGGCATTTCCTCTGTGAAACTCAGTCTGCAGTAATCGGTTGTCTTTAGAAGATAATGTTACATTATTTCCTGGCACTCAAGTGTAGGTAGTCGCATTTGTATTCCAAAATACTTTTTGAAAGAAATTCTAAAAAGCTATTTACAGTACTTCAGTTAACTTTCCTTCTGTTTCTCCATAGATGCAGATGAAAATCTGGATGACTACATTAAAAAAGCTGCAAAGCAGGTACTGGAAAAGAGAGCCTATATCTGTTCTCATCCGCTGGACAGGACATTCTGATTACTTCCCTGACAGCAAATACTGATGAATGTAAACCAGTGACTAATCTTCTGCAGTTCAACTATGGGACACCTTAAAAATAATAGTTATTTCATGAGTTTACTAAATGTAATTAGCTGTAACTGTAAAATAAAACTTCTAAACACAACTTCATATAAAGATGATAAACTATTTAAATCTCAAGTTACCTTATTAGATGTATCAATGTCCATTTCCCTTGGAGCTAAATAAAGACAGGTCAGGTTTGGACAGCAAGATGTGTTTTGGGTGTTTTTGTAAGTATCTTTAAGCACAAATCAACTACCTATGTACTGTTAGGGAAGCACTGAAAGACTCACAGAACCACAACAGTTCAGGTTGGAACACAACGTGTCCCGCGCACTGCGGACAGCAGCTCCAACTGCCATCACCACGGCCTCGTCCAGGTGAGTTCTGAGTGTCCCTAAGGATGGGGGTTCACTGTCTCCCTGAGCCCCCATTTTAATGTTTTTCCTTGCATTTAATCAGAACTTCTCCATGTTTTGTTCTTGGCCTTGGTCTTAAGCCTTACGCTGGCCCCTTTGCTTTGTTTTGTTTTTCAAAAACAATAAATAGGCTTTTTATTTAAACATAAGCTGTTGTCTCTGTTAAAAAAAAAGTCGTAAGAAACCAGGTTTTTCACGAGCATTACTCAGACATCATGACAGTTAACACATTTTTTCCCTTATGCTCCCCAAACATCATTTTGCTACCTCTTAACTATCCCTGCAAGGTCAGTTTTATCCAGTGACACCTTTGGGAATTACTGGCTGCCCAAATTTCATTAGGAAAGCAATTACTTTGGGTCGCAGGTATACATCACCAATTACCTGCGTCACTGAGTGCTTCCAGAATAGCTTTGCTACAGCATGTCGTGCTGGAGAGGGGCTGCCTGTTCTGCGAGGACAGCAGTGCCGCCTCCTGCTCTTGCAGATTATTCTCTCTTGTGAACAAATGAATGGTTACAGCAAAGTAACCTGAATGAACAAGGACTCTTAATTAAGCTATATCTCTTTGTCTACAAATTCCTAATAAACAGTTGCAATTTTTTAATTAAAGATGCTTACTAACCACCACTGTACAGTAATGGACTGTAATGGCCAGTGAGCTCACCGCTTTTATCAATTACTATGACTATGTTACTTCATTCTTGGTGCTCAAAAACTGTATGGGGAAGTGTGATTTGAATAAGGAATTTGGATCATCAGGTGCTGTAGCATTTAAAGATTGGTGTGGGCTCTGGCAAAATTTGCTCACAGCCAGTGATTCCAAGTCAGCTAACGCAGTAACTTTGCTCACAAAGACCCTGGTTTCTTAGAGAGGCAGCTCTGACTTGTGTTTGGAAGGTGGAGGCCAGCTGTGAAACCACCACTCAGGTATGCAACCTGGTAAAATACCAGGTTCAACACAGGAGTTAATGAGTCATCATTTCACAAGTTGACACTCAAAGTGCTAGAGTCTGACCTTGTTGAGCATGATTTATATCTAGTGTGGGACTCAAAGATTACATTTCTGCAAGAACTGAGTAATTAAATGAAGCACAGCAGTACTGTAGATGATTTGACGCCATGAAAGCAAAGTAAGGCCAGAACTCATCTCCCACAATAAAGAACAAAATACCAATTACATCACTTCACATTGCTCCATATATAATGGAGACAGTAACTACAAGTGTCCTGGTAATACAAAATTTGCTGTCTGATATAGTTTAATTTAGACAGTTCAAATAACATGGAGCTACTTCAAATTTCTAGCAGTTAAACTGGAAAGGTAAAAATTCCTCTTCAAGAACTTAGATTTATGGTTCTTAGACTCAAAAAGCTGCAGCCTACATTCTCCAGCGCAAGGCCAGGCATACAGCTGAAGTGTCAGTGTCTCTGACCGCACCATGGGAAGTTCAGTCTGTGAATGCGGCGGTAACGTACTGACACCCAGGCCAGCGTTTACCAGTGGCAAACCTAATCCCTTAATTCCGAAGTTTGGACTTGAAAGGGAGACCTCTTGAGAACGCCACGTTGTCCTATATAACTGCTAAGGCTTTATCAACCTAGTAATTGATTATTGCAATGTCTGTGTACTGGGACTCTTGGACACGCACCACATAAAATGATGTGGGCCCGCTTTGTTTCTAGCCATTAGCTTGTCTTACTTGAAATCTGTACCGTGGAGCTTTTCAGGCTGCTCATGCTCTCTGTTGTGCCAGGGGATAACATTCTTGTGCCACTTCAAGCTGCGGTGGTCATCAAGACCTGGTACAAAGCCACCGGTGACACTCTTGCTCTTTCCTGGGAGGGCATCCGAACCGGTGTCGCAGGGCTGGGTGCCCAGCACTGGGACAGGCTAGGACAAGAAAATGGCAGATGTTTAGGCACTCAGCCAGCCAGGCTTTAAAAAAAGAAGAGGCAAGTAATGTCTGCTGGCACAGGAAGTTGTGGGTGCCTTTGAGCAACAAGGTGAGGCAGTTTTGAAACTCAGATTCCCCAAAACACGGATAAGAAAATGAAAACTGTTGCACCTTCATATGCTATTACATAAACAAGCCCCAGAACATTTACCTTGTAGGCATTACAAGGTTGCAAATGCACACAGCTAAAACATGCATTGCTCAAACTCGTATGGTCTATATAACCCTGTACTTATTTTTGATTAAAAAAAGCCATTACATGCAGCTTTTGTGCTTCAAAAACCTTTACGATACAACTCACAAGCTGATTCCTAGTGTTAAGTGAAAAAAAACACAGCCCTCCACCCCCCACTGCCAGGGTAGTCAGTAAAGATAAAGCTCGAGCCTGGAGGTGTTCACAGAGATGCCCCACAGCCCTCGGCTGGTTTGCTGCCTACTGAGTAGAAATACTCAGCAGGAATTGTCCCAGTAATCAAACAGCTGCACCAGACAAGAGCTGAGACCAAGTATACACAGAATCAGGAACTGAACCTGAGAAGGGAGCATATGTAACACCGTGGGTCAGCGGACACTCGCAGCAGATAAAGCACATGCTTTGAGAGTCCAGCATTTGAAGAAGGTGCTGGAATCCACCGCATTATAAAACATTTTTTTTTTAAAAAGTCAATATTTGCTTTTATAACAAAGTGGTCCTGCTAGGGATATGAAGCCTGTGCCTAGGCTGCTTGTTTCCCACTGCGCACAAACACACATATCAGATGGGGGGCGGGAGGGAGGTGCACAGCCAGACCCCACAGCACCAGGCTGAGCAATGAGCCCTGGGGAAGGGCAGTCAGTGCATGGGAGGGTTAGTCCCTGTGATCCTGCTGTGTTCCACCACCACCCACATTTGTACAGATGATTACGGCCTTTTATCAGAGACCTGAACCTTACTCAGGAAGGCATGGAGCCTCTGTAGCCCCTATGGAGCCCTCCCCCTGCCCCAGCATCCCCTGTGGAGGCCTCTATCCCTGTTTAAAGCTGGGCTCGTTATTAAATGCACAAAAGATGCTCTCTGTTAACGCCCTCCTCTCTTCAAAAGGGGAGAAAGGGACTTACGGGTTGGAAAACTTAGAACACCTTTAATCTAACTACAACAGTAAAGTATTATAATAATAGCCAGAATAATAATGATACATATACAAATATATACAAAACCAGTATCGAGCTCCTCCCTCCCCAATGGCAAATCCATCACGCGGATGCTGTGGGGCTCACCGTGGGAAAGTCCCGCACTCTACTCACCAGCAGGCAGGAGCTGGATTCGGGAGGGCACAGGTCAGGATCGAAGGCAGAAGAATAGGGCAGAGCCGTCCTCTGGCACTTGAGCAAGGAGCTCGTCAGAGCTGCAGAGCAGGATCCTGCAATGCCACAAAGACTCCTCCGAACAGCCCCAGGCTGGGTTCAAAGGGGCTCCTGGGCAACAGGTGGGGGAAGCACCAGGTGAGGCTGCTCTGGGCCATTAGAGCCCATTCACCCTTACAACAGTAAGCCTGACGTCTTCATTTGTGACGGTTAGCCTGCCTTCTGAACCTGGCACCAGAAAACGTGAACATCTGAGAAGTGCTCTCACAGGAAAGGTGCTAAGGCTGAAAGCTTGTGCTAGCTTCAAGCGCCCCCCAGCAACCCTTTCCCTGACCCACCAACACTGGGGCTACTGGCTTGCGTTCTACTCTACTCTTAATCCCTGGTTCATGGGTTCAAGATCCACCTTGATCACCAATAAATCTGTCACGGTTTAAAGCTGGGCTGGCTATTAAACAAAAGACAGCCACTCTTTGTTAACTCCCTCCCTTCCCAAAATGGAGGAGAAAGAGAAAAGGGAAAGAGACTTACGGGTTGGAAAGGTTAAACACAGCTTTAATCTAACTGCAAGAATTGTGTATTGTAATAATGGGAAAATATCCAGAAACCCAGTATCAAGCTCCCCCCACCACCCATGACAAATACATCACCCAGATGCTGTGGGGCACACCCCAGGAAGTTCCCAGACTGTACTCAGCAGCAGGCAGGAGCTGGATTCAGAATTAAAAGCAGAATAATCAGATAGAGGCCTCCTCAGCAGGTAGAAGCACAGAGCAGCACCCTACAACATCACCAGCCCCCACAACAGCCCCATACTGGGCTTAAATAGGCTGCTGGGCCATGGGTGTGGGCGGAAGCACCAGGTGAGGCTGCTCAGGGCCGTTAGAGCCCATCAGTGCCCTGGCCATAAAGGGAGACGGAGTGACCCTTACGATCCCTCACCTTTACTCTGAGCATGATGTGTATGGGATGGAGTGCTGCATTGGGGTCAAACCAGGACAATACTAAAGAACAAAATTTGGTATTATCTGGAAGTAAGGGAAGATGAAGCAATGCAACATTAGGCTTTTACGCGGCTGCAAGCAGGATGCCGAGAAACTGTAACAACTTACCTTTTTTACAGAGCACAAGTATTAGTACACCTAACAGCGCACATAGTTTTTCAAAGGCAATGAAAAGAAACACATAGAGACCTTCAGGACATTCCTTTCTTCCTTAACACAGAATGAGTTAGCATGTAGGCAAAACACTGCTGTTTCTCCATTCATCCGAACTGGAAGCAGTGTTCCTGCTTTATCTCCTTGAACACACTCTCTACCTTCACAGACGTCAGTATTTGGTCCATCGATCCTCTATGGGCCCATCACTAGATGGCACTACCACCAAAATACAGATGCATTCTGCCAGCCTAATTACACCAGGGGTGGCGGGGCGTGCTGCAAGACGTGGAGGAGATGGCAGTCAGACAACGGACTCAAAGGCTATGGAACAAGACAAACAGCTTTATTTTAGTGCTGAAATAAATGCACTTGCATATTTTGTTTAACAAAAGCATCAAACTGATACTCAGAAGCGCAAGGCGAAGACGGCCATTAGAAAGTCAGTCGTGCAAAGAAAACACCTGAGAGTATATAGATTGCTTTAAAACCAGCACTCTCTCTCTCAAAAAAAAAAAACTTTTAGTATTGACTTTTTAGAAATAATTTCTTAACAAACCAAGGCGTATTCAAACCAATATATCCAACTTTTAGGGACTGAACTTGAATGTGCAGGATTCAGTTAGACACGTGCCTAAATAAAACAAAATTTGCAAAATTCTTCAAGTACCTTAAAAATCTTTCTCCCCTCAGCAAAGATCAGAGGCCTGCATTTCTTTTTTTTTCTTCATTGTCAATAAAATTGATAGTTGCCTGCCAACTATTATATTATTATCTTGGAACTTGAAAGATAAAAGCTATAATCCCAAATCAACTGATAATCTAGAGGAAAATAGAAGTAAAATACTCTGAAATCCACCAGCCTCTTACTACAAGAAGTTACTTGCAGTAACTTTTTACTACATGTAAGAAGTTACTGCTGATGTGGACTAGCAGAGTCAAGTTCTATCCTTGGTATTTGTTCTGTAACTGTGTGTGCAGCCATTAAAACAACACACAACTACATCACTCCATATCTAAAAACATTCTCCCACCTTCCGTATACGACATTTTGGATTACTTAGTTTTATTATATCTTTTACCTTAGAATGAGATTCTGTAAATAGCTTTGCAACCACCCCAAACACCACCAAATCCAGCTTTCTAGGTACGAGGTCATCTGGTAGAAGGAAATACTCAATGATAGCAACGTTGCGTTTTTGGAACAGCTCCCGGGATTCTTCAGCTTGAATGCTCTCTCCTCGTGCTTCACAGGGATTGGATTTCTTCTGCTTTTGGCCTAGAGAGAATATTAGAATTACTTGGAAGCATTAAATGTAATCAAAGATGATACTTTCAGGGGGAATTAACGCTCTCTGCAATGACCAATGGTAACAGGCATTCCAGTGTGACAACAGAAAAACGACTGATTGACCACGGATGACTGCTGAACGTTGAACCCTTATCCCAGTGCCCAACCCTGCAGCTCTCACCCAGGCTCAACTTCCGTAATGGTCCACTAAGTTCCTAGAACCCCTCCCTTCATCCCCTGTTCCCGCGGCATGACATCCAGTGACTGCAATTCCCAAGGCACATATGTCCTGTTACCCAGAAAACTTCCACAAAGCGGATTCCATGCTGCTCAGGGGAAGGCTGAATGGACCTGCTCCTGCTACACCCAAACACCCCTATGCCACAGGAGAATCAAACTTTATCTGTTGAACAGCTGCCACCTTCTCTTAAAATGACAATACCACCTTTGCACTACCCAAAATTAGCCAAGAAGAGTATACATATGCCAAAAAAGACCTTTATTTTCATTATTAGGCAGTGACTGATTTAATAAGAGCCTGCTAAGATCATCAAGTTGAACAACTGTGACTACTGAGGGGTCGGCAGTCAGGAAGGGTCTTCAGTCACTAGTGACCATCTCCCCATGATAAAAGGCTCCCACATCCCACTGCCATTTTCTTGAGCAATCTACCCAGGAAAATTCAAATCGAGTAACACCTTTTCTAACGTTATCTCCTTAAACCATCCAGGACTCTGCCACACAAATTTATGAAGTAATAAAAGAAGCATTCTTCAGAAAACCTGTGTCGGGTACTTACCCGTAGGCAGAGCAGGGACAGAGAGTGAGACTGTGAATGTGCAGGTCACAGTATGGGAGCCATCCAGTTCCACCGAACCTTTTTCGGATGGGAGGAGCCTGCTGCTTTCACCCTCTCAGGTCAGATGTCCGCCACGCCCAAGCACCTCCAGGTTTTCCATTTCAAAAGAGCTTTCAGAGCAGATTGTGTTCAAGTCTGTCACCTCATCTTTACCACCTTCCTCCACCTCCTCTTCTTCCAGTGCCTCTGAGTTCTTATCCTTTTGCTTTGCCATCTTGATGAGCAGTCAGACAATGGACTCAAAGGCTATGGAACAAGACAAACAGCTTTATTTTAGTGCTGAAATAAAATTCCCTACTAGAACCAAGGAAGGATNAGCAGGGACAGACAGTGAGACTGTGAATGTGCAGGTCACAGTATGGGAGCCATCCAGTTCCACCGAACCTTTTTCGGATGGGAGGAGCCTGCTGCTTTCACCCTCTCAGGTCAGATGTCCGCCACGCCCAAGCACCTCCAGGTTTTCCATTTCAAAAGAGCTTTCAGAGCAGATTGTGTTCAAGTCTGTCACTTCATCTTTACCACCTTCCTCCACCTCCTCTTCTTCCAGTGCCTCTGAGTTCTTATCCTTTTGCTTTGCCATCTTGATGAGCAGTCAGACAATGGACTCAAAGGCTATGGAACAAGACAAACAGCTTTATTTTAGTGCTGAAATAAAATTCCCTACTAGAACCAAGGAAGGATAGCACAAGGAGGTCCAAAAATTCTCATTTTGAAAGTGCTTTCAAAGTATGTAGCACATACACCCAATGGATTAATTCTGGGGCGTGGGGGCGATCTCTCCAAAAGCCTCCAAGAGACGCACCGGGCTACCAGTGCATCACCACGTTGGGCACACAGCAACACGGCGCTCAGAGAAGTGAGGAGGGGGGTGTCACCCAAGGCCATGAGCCACAAGTTTCTCACCCAACTGCACAGGGAGGAGTTCTGAAAGGAGTTTCCGGGCAGGAGCAGGGGAGCCACTGCTTGGTAGAGCGGTGCCAACGCTGCCCAAGCCGTGGGGCACGGCGATGTTGCACAAGCGAGTGAGTGGCTGCTGGCTCCAGCGGCATCCCGCCGGGGTAGTTTGTCCTGGGAACTTCCGTGAAAGCATCACGCCAGAGCATCTGTGCCTCTTGGCGCGGGCCCGTCACACGCCTCAAGAAGCGTAGGCTTTCCTTGCTAACATGCTTATGCCTTACTTTAGCTTTAAAATGTTTTCCCCTGTTTCTGTCATTTCCGAATAGCATGTGTCTCATGAGGAACAGGAGGAGGTCCCCAGCCCAACGGACCTGACGGCAAAGCCATCTCCTCCACGTCTTGCAGCACACCCTGCCACCCCGACCCATGCCCAAGCTGTGCGAGGGCCTGCTTGCGGCCTAAGCAACACCTGCCCACTTTATATCTCTACTTTTATGAAGCATCTGCACTTTTATGAAGCATCTGCATCTGAAAATTTAGTAAGCACTGCCACAGAAACCTAGAATTAAAACACAAACAAATGCAATCGCATTCCCGTTCATACATTTGCAACAGGTTTTTTTTTTCCACTGAATAAATTTGTCTTTGTTGCCTTGAACATGGATGATCCTTAGGGTAGAGTGGGCACGGGAATGAGACAAGGGTTGTCTACAATCAGTAGTATGTAATTAATTATGCACTCAGCTAACTAATCAAGGAAATGTCTAAGTATGTTCGCTTTTCAGCAATTTGAAGAGCGCGACCATCCAAAAGACTCATCAGAAGTAAGAATAAACCAGATGGAAACAAATAGAGATACGTTTTTCAGAGACAGTGACACGGGATTATCTGCACGCCAGACCACTGCGCAGTAACCCCAGTGTGAATTCGGGTGCATTAGTTATTCACCAACTGCCTTTTCAGAGACTCAGGTTGCCTCAACTATAACTAACATTCCATATATGCACAACTTGCGGATCAACGTCCCCTTCCTTAGACAGCAGCAAAACCATTACAGGATTAGTTAAACAATTATACACCAAATAATAATTAAATATTTTGTCTTCTTGCACAAACCACACATCCTATTTTTCTTATGAACAGCTCAGTATTTAAGCCCATTTTTGTCCATTCAGTTTGACAATATTTCACACAAGGCGGGTGAAAAAGGGTGGGGCAATTCATTTCACAGATTTTGGTTCTCTTTGTTTTCCCACATGATTATGTCTCACAACCCATCATTAGGAACTCTGGCTGACATCTCAATTGCCTGAGAAAAAGCAACCGAGTGGAAATTAAAATGCCAATGGAATAAAACATGATTGTCGTGAAACACTTTTCTGGCGGCTAAAAGCTCCAGCATTTCAGGGCATATTCTGTGAATGAAAGAATACACAGATTCCTGTGTGCCATTCCCATACCTGCTGCTGCCTTCATGCATGGGATTTGGTAAATCTCCTTCAGACAAACCCAACGACGCACCTGAATTTTTCATATGAAACTGAAAAGTTGATGCCGAATAGCTAAGAAATATCAAATACAACACCTGGTTGTTCAGAGAGATGCAGCCATTTCCTCTGCAGGCTATATAACACGTCGTCTCTTCCCTTTAAATAGTTTACGCCAAGAGAAACACCACAATATAAGTAGTAAGATCACTCAGGGTAGAAACCAAGTTGCGGTTAGGTAAGGTCTTTTCTTAACCCCAGTGGTTTCCTGTGGAGCGGATAAGAAGAGATGGTCCAGACACCAGTTCTTGCCCATTAACATCGACATTTCCCTTACATTCAGGAGCTTAGCGACATTCCCTATATTAGTTACTGAAACTCTTTCCTGTGTACACCCAATATGGTCTTCACGTCGCTAAACATCTTCACAGCCTTTTGTGCAGTTTATCAGAATTACCTACGCACGCACTGCATCTAAAATCTAAATACATCTAAAATCTAAATACATCTAAAATCTAAATACATCTAAAATCTAAATACATCTAAAATCTAAATACATCTAAAATCT
>VZSC01004574.1:404660-442443 GCA_013398225.1 Steatornis caripensis
CAGTCACTTACGTACCAGGTATGCACCGTTGCGGGTTTCTTTTCCAAAGTAAGACCTTTTGGATTCTTACCTGCACAAGCACATGCAACACCTCCATCAGAAATGCCCGAGAGCTTTGCCTCGGGAACATTAGAAGCGTGTTTGCTTCAGAGCATGGGTCAAGAGAGCTCAGAACTGGAACCAGTTCTGCCAATGGGCTGATGAATGGCCTCTGGCTCCTGTGCAGAGCCCCATTCATTCTGGGGCTGGTCTCAGTTTCTGCTGTATTGGCTCAAGTGAAACACATATGTACTTAGCAGCAGTTAAGTTACTCTGGCATGAAACAGCATAGAACAGGCAAAGCACCAAAGGGCTGAGTTCACCGGTTGTTCTGGTGGGCCTGGTCCGGTTGGATTTAATATCAGCACAACACACAGAACTCTGCTCCATGCATGACACTTCCGCTTTGGCATTAGCGGGCTGTCCATCTTTGAACATCCAGCATGGCAGGTGAAAGCCACTTTTACCACTTCCATTTGAAAAGTGAAAGGAAATCGGAAACAAACGCAAAGTCACCAAAAGCCCCAGAAGGAATCAGAAGACGGACAAAGATTAGAGTTCCAGAACACCACCAGCCGCTCTGTGCACGTCTACTGAACACAACTTAAAAAACATAACTGGGAATATTTTTTTTTCAGACTCCTACTTGCCTTTTGAGGACAGACCAAAGTAACGCATGACAGTGATACACAAACTCATGCAATAACCTAATTTTCCACTTTAATGAGTAGTTTTAAAATTAAATTTATAGATACATATTTAAAAACTACTTTCCAGAGATTGTTTCCTTGCCTCTGTTTCGCGGGGGTAAGTAGCTTATTAGTTGCTGATCAACTACGTGTCATTAAAAAGAAACAAATAAAAAACAATCCAGCCATTTTCAGTCTTGATTAAAATGTCATTGCTTTAAAACACGTTAATTTCTCCCTGCTTTCTGCTCCTGTACGTTATAGGTAGGACTGCGGAAAAGCCACGCCAGCCATAAGGAAGAGGGGACCTGTTTTATAGGGAGTAAGAGACAGTTAATGCAGAACCACTCCCAGACCAAGTGCCTTCAAAGTGTCCTGAAGGAAGCAGAACTCATCCAGAGCTCCAGGGATGGGCAAATTGAAGAAGCAATTAGGTTCAATCAGGAGTTGGAAAGAGAGCTGAAGAGCTCTCAGGAAGCTCTGGTCAGTCTGGAAGACTGCAACCGTAACCTGAAGAGGGAACAAGCAGAAATGAGGAAGAAGGTTGAAGAGGCGAGACACGCCATCCTGAACAGTCTTGGCAAAGTGAAGGAGCTAGAAGTGAAAGCTAACGAAGTGCCGCGTCTGCAAATCTACGTTCAGCAGCTGGAGTCGGAACTGCAGCACTACAGGTAAGTCTGAGTCTGTCAAAAAATGCCTATAAAGTCACAGCATTGGAACACGAGTTAGCTTGAAAATCACTGGCTGTAGCTGATTAAATGTCTCTAAATACATCTTCTAAACTATAGCCAGAGGGAAATGCGAAGCCACTTACCCATTTTCTTGGTAGGGATCCATAACAGAACTGGGCCCGTTCAGTGGAAGGTAGGTCAGAATAAGGATGCTGACCTACAGAGGGCTGAAGTTACTCCTCAGACACACAGCAACAGGACTCAACGTAGTAATACTTCAAGAGAGCCTCAAAAGAAACTGCTGACAGTCCTTCAGAATCCATTTCCAACACACTTCCCTTTCCACCTTAACTAACTAATACCAATTTGGACATTTCCCGCTAGTTAACTCTCACAGACAAAGCCAGCTGTAATCAGATGGCTGAGACTCCATTGCTTATGAAAGCTGTTCGACTCATCATACGAATTGGAGAGAAACATACAAGGCGAACTGTTGTCTGGTTGACAGTTTTAAACTCTGCTGTGACTTTGTCCCTTCTTCACAGACAGAGTATGTCATACTCCAGAAGAGAAAAGTTAAAACGCTCTCCTAAAACCACACAATAATATCGTGGGAGTCTCAAACGAAAAATGCATCATCCAACTAAACCACACTTTTGTAACGGCATAAATACATATGTTTCCAAAACTCATAAAGTTGGTCACAAATTTAATAGTTCACTGCTTTTGTTGCTTTTCATCTTAGTCAAAACTTGGACTCACTGATGGTTATTAACTGCTAGGCAATTCTTCCCAACTTTCCAATTGACCTATGGACTAAAATGTTTATATTTTTGCTGATCCCAAGTAAAGCTAATACTTAATATTTTTTTCCTAACTGTACTAAAACTATATTTCATTATATTGTCTATTCTGAACTCCTTGTCTCTTCCTAAACTTATACTTCCTCTGTTTGCTTATAAAAAAAATTCGTAGCGAGTTATTTGTAGCATCGTAGCTATTGTACTGTTTTGTGAAGTGAGGAAATTCTAAAAATAATCATTATCCGGTGTCTTCCCATAAGCATTGTGTATGTTAATACCTGTGTGGTTGCAGAAGATAAAAGCATTTACTTAAACATCTGTAGGATTTTAGAAACACTGTGAGGGCACGTAATGTCCAAGACTATTGTCATTCTCAGGGATATCTGGGTGAATAATACAACTCTTGGTGCTGAGAGAGATCACACTACTTGTCTCGTCTATCAGGTTCTCACTGGCACGAGCATCAAAGACTTAAGATCAGTTCTTGTCCTGCAAGAATTGCTTTTCCAAAGTGTGATGAAGCATTAAAAAAAATCGCCTTTAAACAGGTAGAGATGAACTAGTTAAGGACAATAAGAAACATCAGCCGGGCCTTGCAGAGCAGGAACTTTTACGGGTTACATCAAAACAGTGTGAGTCTTTACAAATGTAAATTATATGTTATTTGTAAGATAATTTCAATCTCTGATATTTATTTTAAAATTGCACGCTGAGTTAAAGTGAGTGCAAAGCTCAGGAACGGTGCTAGACTGACCATTTGGAAAGTACACCCCTTTTTTAGCCCCACAGCACGTTTAGCACAGCACCAGGCCAGCTTCTGCATGCAAGACCCTTTAATGGGTCTTGATCCTCTGTCAGCCGTAAAGAACTGTCCATGTAATTCGGCTCTTGGCTTAAACGGCTTAACAACAGAGCTGCTTTATGATGAATATCACTTACGTGCCTGCGGTCATGTTGCACAGTACACGGAATACCATAATTCCACAGTGTGGCACAGAGATGCCCAAACTGGCAGAAAATCGGTAAGCAGAGCAGTGCAGAGCTCTGTGTTACTGTCATGAAAGAGCTTAACACTAGCACAGCTGTCCCTACCCTATCCAGCCATTGGCATCATAGCTTGTCCCGCTCACTTTACTTGCTTACGCTTGCGCTACGGCTGGCAGGAACTACTTCTGCTCGTAGAGAATCAGATCCTCCCATTGTGCAGAAGTCCAAAACCCACGCGCGTAGTTTGGGTGAGGTGTGAGGAAGCGCATGTTGAGGGGAAGCTGAGGAGTTGGCCAAAGCGTAGAGATGGAGGGACGGCTGCTATATCCCGCAGATTTCTCCGATTGCCAATTGGCATTACGTTGTGTTACGTGTGAAGTTACATAAGTTAGTGTGTATTTAAGTCAGTACTCCGGTGAGCAGTTTTCTCCATTTCCAAGTACCACAAAAGGTTTGTGAGCACGTAAGCAGGATCTAGGTTTGACAAGACCTAGTGCTGTAAGGCAGCGGTGGAGAGAAATGGTGGGGAGGATACTGCAGAAAGCATCTAAGATTGCAGATATGTCTCCTGAGAATCCACCTTAACTGGCTTGGTATGCCGCTATTTTACTCCAGCCAAAGTCTAATTTCTTCCAGAGAGGATCATACTCAAGAAGGAGACCGGTCCATGAGCTTTACACGCTGCTCCTATTTATACTTTCAAATTTATAAAAGAAAGTTATTTCTTCTTTTAGGTTCAGATTTTCAAAGCTCTTTAAGGATCTAAATCCCACTTCTAGACCTTCATCTTATACCAGCTTGCTATCATTTAGTCCTAGAATCACAGCAACGACCTTGAATTATAATCCCTAACTCAGGAAACAACAGTTTGCACCTATTCAGGAAAGTGTTTAAGTAGCTACAAAATAAGGCTTCATAATGGAGATGTTCACAGAGCTTCTATGTTGCTGTGCTAGCCAGCAGCACAGTAATTACATAGGTCAATGAAAGAGGTCATAAAATACCAAAAATGCTTCCCATATGCATGGTCCGTCTCCCAAATTACTTAANAATATCGTGGGAGTCTCAAACGAAAAATGCATCATCCAACTAAACCACACTTTTGTAACGGCATAAATACATATGTTTCCAAAACTCATAAAGTTGGTCACAAATTTAATAGTTCACTGCTTTTGTTGCTTTTCATCTTAGTCAAAACTTGGACTCACTGATGGTTATTAACTGCTAGGCAATTCTTCCCAACTTTCCAATTGACCTATGGACTAAAATGTTTATATTTTTGCTGATCCCAAGTAAAGCTAATACTTAATATTTTTTTCCTAACTGTACTAAAACTATATTTCATTATATTGTCTATTCTGAACTCCTTGTCTCTTCCTAAACTTATACTTCCTCTGTTTGCTTATAAAAAAAATTCGTAGCGAGTTATTTGTAGCATCGTAGCTATTGTACTGTTTTGTGAAGTGAGGAAATTCTAAAAATAATCATTATCCGGTGTCTTCCCATAAGCATTGTGTATGTTAATACCTGTGTGGTTGCAGAAGATAAAAGCATTTACTTAAACATCTGTAGGATTTTAGAAACACTGTGAGGGCACGTAATGTCCAAGACTATTGTCATTCTCAGGGATATCTGGGTGAATAATACAACTCTTGGTGCTGAGAGAGATCACACTACTTGTCTCGTCTATCAGGTTCTCACTGGCACGAGCATCAAAGACTTAAGATCAGTTCTTGTCCTGCAAGAATTGCTTTTCCAAAGTGTGATGAAGCATTAAAAAAAATCGCCTTTAAACAGGTAGAGATGAACTAGTTAAGGACAATAAGAAACATCAGCCGGGCCTTGCAGAGCAGGAACTTTTACGGGTTACATCAAAACAGTGTGAGTCTTTACAAATGTAAATTATATGTTATTTGTAAGATAATTTCAATCTCTGATATTTATTTTAAAATTGCACGCTGAGTTAAAGTGAGTGCAAAGCTCAGGAACGGTGCTAGACTGACCATTTGGAAAGTACACCCCTTTTTTAGCCCCACAGCACGTTTAGCACAGCACCAGGCCAGCTTCTGCATGCAAGACCCTTTAATGGGTCTTGATCCTCTGTCAGCCGTAAAGAACTGTCCATGTAATTCGGCTCTTGGCTTAAACGGCTTAACAACAGAGCTGCTTTATGATGAATATCACTTACGTGCCTGCGGTCATGTTGCACAGTACACGGAATACCATAATTCCACAGTGTGGCACAGAGATGCCCAAACTGGCAGAAAATCGGTAAGCAGAGCAGTGCAGAGCTCTGTGTTACTGTCATGAAAGAGCTTAACACTAGCACAGCTGTCCCTACCCTATCCAGCCATTGGCATCATAGCTTGTCCCGCTCACTTTACTTGCTTACGCTTGCGCTACGGCTGGCAGGAACTACTTCTGCTCGTAGAGAATCAGATCCTCCCATTGTGCAGAAGTCCAAAACCCACGCGCGTAGTTTGGGTGAGGTGTGAGGAAGCGCATGTTGAGGGGAAGCTGAGGAGTTGGCCAAAGCGTAGAGATGGAGGGACGGCTGCTATATCCCGCAGATTTCTCCGATTGCCAATTGGCATTACGTTGTGTTACGTGTGAAGTTACATAAGTTAGTGTGTATTTAAGTCAGTACTCCGGTGAGCAGTTTTCTCCATTTCCAAGTACCACAAAAGGTTTGTGAGCACGTAAGCAGGATCTAGGTTTGACAAGACCTAGTGCTGTAAGGCAGCGGTGGAGAGAAATGGTGGGGAGGATACTGCAGAAAGCATCTAAGATTGCAGATATGTCTCCTGAGAATCCACCTTAACTGGCTTGGTATGCCGCTATTTTACTCCAGCCAAAGTCTAATTTCTTCCAGAGAGGATCATACTCAAGAAGGAGACCGGTCCATGAGCTTTACACGCTGCTCCTATTTATACTTTCAAATTTATAAAAGAAAGTTATTTCTTCTTTTAGGTTCAGATTTTCAAAGCTCTTTAAGGATCTAAATCCCACTTNTAAATTATATGTTATTTGTAAGATAATTTCAATCTCTGATATTTATTTTAAAATTGCACACTGAGTTAAAGTGAGTGCAAAGCTCAGGAACAGTGCTAGACTGACCATTTGGAAAGTACACCCCTTTTTTAGCCCCACAGCACGTTTAGCATAGCACCAGGCCAGCTTCTGCATGCAAGACCCTTTAATGGGTCTTGATCCTCTGTCAGCCGTAAAGAACTGTCCATGTAATTCGGCTCTTGGCTTAAACGGCTTAACAACAGAGCTGCTTTATGATGAATATCACTTACGTGCCTGCGGTCATGTTGCACAGTACACGGAATACCATAATTCCACAGTGTGGCACAGAGATGCCCAAACTGGCAGAAAATCGGTAAGCAGAGCAGTGCAGAGCTCTGTGTTACTGTCATGAAAGAGCTTAACACTAGCACAGCTGTCCCTACCCTATCCAGCCATTGGCATCATAGCTTGTCCCGCTCACTTTACTTGCTTACGCTTGCGCTACGGCTGGCAGGAACTACTTCTGCTCGTAGAGAATCAGATCCTCCCATTGTGCAGAAGTCCAAAACCCACGCGCGTAGTTTGGGTGAGGTGTGAGGAAGCGCATGTTGAGGGGAAGCTGAGGAGTTGGCCAAAGCGTAGAGATGGAGGGACGGCTGCTATATCCCGCAGATTTCTCCGATTGCCAATTGGCATTACGTTGTGTTACGTGTGAAGTTACATAAGTTAGTGTGTATTTAAGTCAGTACTCCGGTGAGCAGTTTTCTCCATTTCCAAGTACCACAAAAGGTTTGTGAGCACGTAAGCAGGATCTAGGTTTGACAAGACCTAGTGCTGTAAGGCAGCGGTGGAGAGAAATGGTGGGGAGGATACTGCAGAAAGCATCTAAGATTGCAGATATGTCTCCTGAGAATCCACCTTAACTGGCTTGGTATGCCGCTATTTTACTCCAGCCAAAGTCTAATTTCTTCCAGAGAGGATCATACTCAAGAAGGAGACCGGTCCATGAGCTTTACACGCTGCTCCTATTTATACTTTCAAATTTATAAAAGAAAGTTATTTCTTCTTTTAGGTTCAGATTTTCAAAGCTCTTTAAGGATCTAAATCCCACTTCTAGACCTTCATCTTATACCAGCTTGCTATCATTTAGTCCTAGAATCACAGCAACGACCTTGAATTATAATCCCTAACTCAGGAAACAACAGTTTGCACCTATTCAGGAAAGTGTTTAAGTAGCTACAAAATAAGGCTTCATAATGGAGATGTTCACAGAGCTTCTATGTTGCTGTGCTAGCCAGCAGCACAGTAATTACATAGGTCAATGAAAGAGGTCATAAAATACCAAAAATGCTTCCCATATGCATGGTCCGTCTCCCAAATTACTTAATTACCTATCAGCATTTATATGTGTTAATGAGTAGGAATTCTTTTTACACAGAATGCAGAGAGGCTTGTTTAATCCCCTCAAATGCTTTATAAATATGGAGGCCTCTAGTATAATTTCCTCCTATTATTTCTTTCATGAAGTCACCGGTGTTAATTTGTGTAAAGAGGTATGCTTTAAGTTGTCCTGTATCGGATGTAGTTCCATTTTTCTTTTCTTTTAGGAGACAGCGTCCAGATCTTTTCAATAATTTCTCAGGTTATCATTTACTATGTAAAATTTAACAAGGCGGACCAAAGAGATCCAAATCAATAATCCAAGAACAGGAGAGGAATATGGAAGTATTCCTGACCGATACAGGGTTGGCTCTGTTAGGTGAAGAAAGAATAGCCCTAGGAAGGAAACACTAATCTACAAAAGAACTTGTATATAAGCAGGGTATTTCCAATCTGAATGATAATGCACATTTTCTATTGGGGCATTCTAGAACTTCTTCTATTTAAAAAATTAGACATTAAATAAAGAAAATCCGGACAACTTTCTGCTTGGCTAGCATCATCAATATCAACTACGTGCTGGTTTGTAAGGCAAAGCGCATCCTGGCAGTTAATTTCAGATGGCACAAAATGTGCATGGAGACTGTGGGTGTCTATGTGCTGGACTACACAAAAGAGTGGGCAGAACCGCAGAGGATAAGTACGTCCTTGGACAGACAAGGACAGGCAGGCAGCAGTGACTGATGGCAGTCAGGAAGAACAACGACAGTCAGGGAACTCGGCTCACGGAGGGTGAAAAAGAACGTTACTTTGCAGAGCCTCATCTCCCAAGAGCACTCAAGCACGTTGTTCTGGATGAACTGATATAATTTGATTTTCTAATTCTGCTTATACCTAATATTTTCTTCTACCAAAGTCTGTAAGAATTTATACACTCTGTAGAAGTCTGCCCAGAACGTTAAGTTTCTCAAGAAGTTAACCGTAGCAAGGTGAATATGTTCCCAGCATGTGAAGCTAGACTACTTGCGTGTCTCCAGTCATAGCAGCAGAATCATAAGCTAAACAGGCAAGTCAGATTACTCCTCCTTTCAAACGCTTTAAAGGAATGTTGTGATGTCACAAAAAGGGATAATGAAAGTTATCCTTATGTATGGTAGAGAGAACTGTACAGAGCAATTCAAATGAATTAACTTGGCACTGAGGAAAACGTATAGCGCCTCTGTCCATGGAAGCACTAGTTTTATTTCAGATGCAAGAAGTGTCTTGCAGTTTTTTTAACATTACCACTTGCTTCCCATAATAATAGGAAAACCTTGACTTCAAATCCATCCAAATTAATGCAGCTGTGTTTATCCACAAGGAGGCTTGTACTTGGGCGCTAGTTCTGAGGTTGGAAACGTAGCCAGTTCTCTGGCCTTTTTCAGCGCTGGGCTCTTGGTTACACAGTGTTTATCCTTGGGAGGCTTTCCCTGGCTTCTCACTAAATCCTCCTTTTCATCTGGCTTGTCTTATTTGCTGTGTTGGGAGTAAATCACTGTGAGCACAATAGCAATGCCACACACGTGGACGCTGCCCGTTGACCGGGGTTGACGTACTTTCCCGTGTCCCAGGTTTCCTCCCACAGCTCTGAGCAGGCACCGTTTGTGGAACCTGCTGTGACTGTCACTTAGCAGCCCCTGTCGCACATACCTTCCCGGGGACGGAGAGAGCAAAGCGTACTACAAGCCTAACCGTAGTCAGCTGTAACAAAAAGGTAGTTCAAGCCAGGAGTTAGTTTTGTCATCTCATAGGCAGTATCTGATGCACGCAGCTGCCTTTTAAAGCCATCTCCCACTCTTGCATGTGTCATCTGGATCATGCTAACCCCTCCTATACCAGAGCGATTATTTTTTCCCCGAGGTGGTGTGCAGTCAGTGTTTCTGCAGCTACTCTCCCTTGAATCAGTGCCTGGAAATTCAGCCAGCAGCTTGGTAGACCCTCACAGCGACAGCCGTCACCTCCCTCCTCCATCTGGCTGCCCTGGCAAGCTGCATCACACCTCTCTGGCTTTATAGTCTTTCCCCGAGAAAATGGACACTTTTTACTGCCCGGACTTTCTAGGTGACGTAACGTATTATCTATCTTGTCTTATGCCAGCAAAAATAAAAAACTAATTTCATACACAAAGATAACTTTAAATTAAAGAAAAAAAGAAAAAAAAACTCCTCCCCCACCTCTTTCAAATAATTTCCTAAGACTGGACTCCCCACCAGAGGCTGCGCACTTTGAAAGCGCGCCTCCCAGAATAAAGTCATATTCCTGCTGTCATTGCAAGAACCAAAATCAAACAGAAATGGTCCTGGCTCATAAACAGCCCTCAGTATGATTGCTTGGGTGAGCTCCCGTACAGCACTTTTCTATAGCAAATATTAGCAGTATGTCACTTTCTGCCGTAAAGGCCTACTAGGTACCTTCTGTCCACTGGGCCTCGCTGGCTGGTGACAGACGATCGCTGCTGTGTGCTGCTGTTGTGCTCAATTTCTAGACCTTAGAATTGCATTAACCTTGATATCATCCATCTGACAGATCCTGACATTTCAGATCCCACTGCATGCAGATACAAGCACAGCAAACTCAATGCATTGGGGTTATTCCGGGAATGGAGTTACCAGGTTGACAAGACTGGGATCTATGCATCTCTCTTATCCTAAAAGCCAACTAACACCAGTGTAGGAGAGCTGCATAAAAAGAACCATTATTTATTACCAAGAAGAACGCATCTGTAAGCCAAGCGTTTGTAGGCTCCTGTCACAAAGTGTTACAGGTCATTACAAACCTCACCAGGGAGCCACGGAGGACTGTTACGCGTTGTCTACACAGTCACGCGCTTGGCCTCTCATTTGTTTCTTAAGCAAACCCTAGAAGTTTGTAGCCACTTCTAAGCAAAAGAGCACCTGCAGGAAGGGATGCTTGCCAGAGCAGTCCAGTGTCCCCCACCTCCCTCTGTACGACCAGGTCTCGCTGTGCTGTGCTCTGCTCGTACACTTGTGTGATCAGACCTGTTGACTTCATGAGCAGCATTCCTTTGCTTATAGGGGTAACAAGACCGTAACTGAGCAATAAATCTTTTACTGAATGGAAGTTTGCCAAACCTCCCTAATAGATGCTTTGAAGAGCCAGTAGTGTTTTAAAAATTTACTTTTTCTTCAGGTCAGTTCTGTAAGACAAAGTAATAATATGTAACCTCAAAGTGTAACCTGTGGCTTAAACTTGGGGCTTCTATGTTTACCTCCCCAGATGTCAAAGATACTGACAAAAATTTGAAGTAAAAACACCAAGGGCAAGCTCCTGAGAGGACCAGAGTGTACTGACAGGTGCTTCAGTCAGGCACGTAAACACACATTTAGTACAAAGTATTTGACGACACCACTCAGCCCCTCCAGAGATAAAATTAAAACAAATCAACCAACCGAACATATCTCAAGTGGGTTTAGCGCGTGTCATTTTTGCTGTCAATTCACGTAAGTTTCTTTGAAGATCAGACACTGCTGATCATCTACATTCAGGCACAGGCACAGAATTCTGCATTTTTCNAAGCTCCTGAGAGGACCAGAGTGTACTGACAGGTGCTTCAGTCAGGCACGTAAACACACATTTAGTACAAAGTATTTGACGACACCACTCAGCCCCTCCAGAGATAAAATTAAAACAAATCAACCAACCGAACATATCTCAAGTGGGTTTAGCGCGTGTCATTTTTGCTGTCAATTCACGTAAGTTTCTTTGAAGATCAGACACTGCTGATCATCTACATTCAGGCACAGGCACAGAATTCTGCATTCTTTTAAGCTTTTTAGTCTGCTGGAGGAATAAAAAAGGGAATAAAGTTTTTTTTTCTTCATAAAACTTGAGAATTACTTCATGAAGACAAGCAGAAGAGTTCTACTAAAAGCAGTAAGCAGTGATTATCTCCTCTTTGCTCCTCACTTTCCTTCAGGATACAAAACAGACAGGGTAGTTTGTAAGACAGATGCCGACAACCCAAATTTTCAAGCAGATTAGACTAATTTGTTCTGCTAAAATAGTCTGCGCTCAGAATATGGAAGGAGTAATGATCTGCAGGGGAGGAAGCCTTGTCTCTTGAGTACATGCCAAAACCAACAACGATACGACAAGATGAGCGAAGTCACCCTAGAATAGATCAAGGGAGATTTGCGTATGTTCTGCTTAAAAAAAAAACAACACTCAACAAAAAGCCTTTTTAATTTATGCACCAGAAAAAAGCATGGAATCACAAAATCTGGAAATGCTAGAGGGACGAGCCCACTCAAACCCGTCCTTTGATTTCCAAGAAATACGTTCTGTTTCAGCAGCTGTCTTCAACCAGTTGTCTATTAGTTAGCCACACATAAAAAGAAATTAATGTAGCCTTTTAATAGATGCACAGGCAACCATTCTATTTCATCACTAACTTACATTCTCAAAAAAGCTCCGCTGTGTAATACAAATACTAAATTACCTGGAGACCTGGGAAAATATCTAGAAAGTAAAATTAGTTGACTCCATGACTTCACTGGGAACTTGCCATAATGCAAACCCACGGCCAAACTAAGTTCTTAAACCCCATCCTTGGGATAGCACAGGCAAGATCAAAAGCTTTTAAATACCATCACGTTACTTCGGACACCGCCGGGGACATTCGCATAGAGGTAGATAGTCAGTCTGTATTTAAAACTGCCTAGACTCTAAGCAGGCTGGGGGATGAGCTAGTAAATGTCACTGATGTTAGGAAATACAATATGGGCAATTTCTGTACATTCAATGACAGGAGACAGTTATTTAGCAGTACTGCAAATATTTGGTGGAGTTTGTTCTGTTTACCCTTCTTCTCAGCATACTCAGAATTCCTGTTCAATCACTGGCCTTGTTTACTGTACCGTTCTCTTCCCTTCGTTCTGCAGTACATTTTTTCAACTTTAGCAGCATCTCGTCTGCCTGCTTAGCAGAATGATTAAAATCCAGCCTGATATTTGCCTGCCTAGTGCTTGGCTTAGGGTATTCTCCTGGTGATATTCAGCATAGTTTCCTCGATTTGCCTGGCAATCTGAATCTTAACTATTTAGAACTGTAGCCACTGAAACAATCTAAGAAAAACTGCAGTCACAACCTAAGAAAAATGCTGGCCTCAAACTAGGACAAAAGCTAGAAAAGAATGCCCTACATTATAAGTAAAACTTAGATTAAGCGGTCTGTGCATCTGGTCTTAAAACTTCATGTTCAGAGATGATCCCAAACCAGAAACTCAAACACAGAACTGAGATTTTGGGGGGCGGTAGAAAGAGGGGAAGAAGGGCAGGATGATCATGCTGGTCAAAGTATTTTCTTCAGTCCATTATGGATAAGAGATATTTACACAATTCCGCATGTGGAACCTGTCTGCGTGCTCAAGTCAAGCAACCCTGAAAGTTGTAAGATATATCAAGAGGCTGGCTTTAGTTGTTACTTACAGAGATGATTCTTTATCTATGAAAAAAGGAATTTTTATATATTTTATAGCTTTTTTTATAACACCATCTGAAAATCTGACAAATTCTGATAAAAATTAATAGATATGTGTGTCCTTTAAGGAGCACAAAGTTGCAGCTCAACTTCAAAGACTGAAAACGTAAAGCATGGAATGAAGCTTGATCACTGTTGCAGGTATCTGTATCACAGAATGCTGACTGTATTCTGTTCCCCATTGCTATTTCACGTAGGAATGTACTTTATAAAAAAATGGTTGGACAATAAATGTCAAGTGTAAGCTTGGAGCATGACGCATCTTTAGAAATTTATACATTTATAACAAGTAACTTCAGCCTTTACAGCATCATTTTTAAAACCACTTGAAAAATAAGGTGTAGAGGCTGTGATTGACTGTGTGTTGCAGTCCCTTCCTGTTTGTGGGGAAAAAAACCTTCTCTGAAGGGTGCCTGAGCTTGAGTGCTGATTGCCGTCACCTCACACATCATCCATTTCAAGAACAGACGTGCCAAGTGTTAGCAATCAGATTACAGCAGACAGGCCCCAAACCTTTCAGTAAATCTACAGAACAAAATCGGGCCCTGTGCTTTGTTTTGTGAAGGGTCTCTTCGCAGCAGAGTGTCTCAGGGAAGGTTCATGATTAATCATAACGCTGAAAAATCTGGTATTTGCAGAACATCTGCTCCGCTTTTATTCTCTGTACTTGACCCCATCACGTGTTCTTGGCATTAGTTCATATAACATAAAAGTATCTGGAAGTGCACACGGTAAGGTCAGCCAAGTTTAAAGCAGAACAGTGTCAGCTTTAAGCTGAGCTCCATTTTCACACTCCTGAGCTGGTAGGTCTAAGTAGCACTCTGCTTAGCAGAAAATTACACAAGACAGAAATATGAGCAATCGAAGCAAAGCCAACGCTTATGAAAATTGTAGAAAAGTAGGTTATGCTACCCATTCCTGTCTCTGCATGTATCCAAAGGTGGGACTTCCAACAGTACAGATGCAACTTGAGGTACACCTGTATTTTGTGGTGCATCAATGTGTTGAGTCCGAGCGAGCCTGCTCTGGAGCCGAGGGCAGCGTTGCTGCATCAGCATGACGTCCGAGCACCTCACATCTCTGCTGTCCGCAGAGCTGCGCAGCACAGACACCAGCTCTCTGGAATTAATTCAACTGATTTCACACTGCACAACGTTATAAGCATACCCTTAAAAGCACAGGTCTCATAGATATTCTCTGCTGCACAGCAAAGATACATCAAGGGCACTGGTTATAGTGGTTTAATTTGGTGGCCCGACAGAACTGGCGTGAATGAGGTAAACAGATGGACCGCTTGCACCTACAGTGACTGCTCTGATTTAATTCAGAACCAGGCAACGTACCCAGGCCAAACAGTTCATCCTCCAAAAATAAGTTTTGAAACAGTTTAAAACAGTTGCATATTTAGGTTACATCAGGCAAGATTTCACATAGACAAAAATAAAAGAAAAAGCAGAAAAACTGTGGCCTTTCATTTGGCTGTTTTCTTGCCGGAGTGTTTTGATTTTTCCTATCTGAATGACATTACATCAGTGTAGCTAAATCGAGTTTCAAACTACCATTTTTAAGGCATAAAAAAGAAATGAAAACAAACCGAAATGTTTCATTTCATGTTGAAGAGGCAGTTTCCATAGATGCAAAACGTTTTTTCCTCAGATTCCTAATTCAACCAAAAAAAAAAATTTGAACTGCTATAAGCAAAAGTTAGGAGAAAAGCTGGTTCTTGGTCTGAAAGATCTGTATTTCCATTAATGAGCATACATAGCTCTGCTTTATTTCCGATACTATTCACAGTCCCCAGGGACGATTCCTTTAGCAGAGGAAAAAGAACAAGATGACCAAAAGGAAGAATGCTCTTAGTTTACGTTGTCAGAAAGACTGTGTCTGTACTGCTGGAGCCCTGCTGTGACGTGACTGGTTTTGCAGAAGAAGTCTTCTGGCTGTGAAGTATTACCACCACTGGCAGTATATTCCTGGGTGAATGCACCGACTTTGGATAAAAGACCTTTCAGCGTAGCCAGGGGGTTAGTATCTTTCAGAAAAGTTATGATTAATCTCTGTACGGCAGAATTATATACTGGGTCTATTCTTGTGCTGTCAATCTTACACCTGCTGCTTTTCTCCCTCTCCTGTTGTTACCTGCCTGCTTTGCCCTCTTTCGTTTGCGGGGTTTTGCTATCGTGATTTACAGTTTCCGAAAAAATGCTTCAAATGCATTTAAAAACAGGAAACTTTTAAAAGTAAATAAATTTAAAGCTTTTTAGGTAAGTACTATGCAGTATATGAATGATTTAAGCCCTGAATTCACATCAAATAATCACAATTAAAAATCTAAAATCCTAAGAGTTTTGAGGCGTTGAGACCTGTACTTTATGTAAATCAGAGAAACTGTCGATGCCCAAGGCTTGGCATTTGTGAAGTACTAAAAGTCTCTTATACTTAAATTCCGGTTCTCCAACCTTACCAGTTAAGGCTCCGCTGCTGCAAACGGCACCGTCTTGCATCAAGCAAGTTTTTTCTTCTAGTTAGGCAACAGGCTACTTATAATCTAATTACCTCTTTATTAAATGATGTTCTTTTTAGAACAGAAGATTATTAATGGTGGAAAGGTAGCAATTATTTCTTCCTCTTCCAAGCAAAGCGAGCTTTTCTGTGGCAGGCTGCCGTGGACTAGCTAAATTAATGGAGCTGTGTTCTGTGAACGAGCATGGCGCACGGTACAGAAGTCACTAGGAAGTAATTTGTGCTTTGCTGCCTCGTGTACTCAAGTCAAAACTTTAATTCTATTAATCTGTATTTACCTGTCATTATATACAGGAAAGAAACAGAAAATAACCCCTAAACAAAGCAATGACTCCACAGGCAGAGCCCACAAAAGACACCCCGAGCCCTGCAGTTTATCTAGTCGGTCCCTGGAAGGCAGAGCTGAACAGACAGCGTGGCTCTATAAAGAAAGAAAAGGCCATGGTGAACAGAAGCAGGGAAAGAAAGAGCAGTTCTGCTCATTACCGTGGAAAAGGAGCTGTCAAAGTGTCACCTTCTTTCATCCTTCCTCCCTTGCCAGCCTTTTTTTGACCCAGGGAATGGAAGCTTAAATCAGACAGTCAGAATGAATGATGAAACTGCATAGTCTGTACAAAACAATACAAGGGGCTGTTGAGAGCAGTTAAAAAGGGGGCCCATCCGAAGGCAGCAGACAACGCTCAGCTGCTGGTTTCCTTGATTTCATTATGACAGAGCCTGGTGCTTCAACAGCCGTGGCAGGAGGACAGACCCCCTTCCTTTTGCATCTATAAGCACAGCCTGCAAGGTTCCTGCATGCAGAAAATGAACTGTAAGGCGTGGGTATTTATCTTTGGTCAAAGGGGGCAGGATTAGTAGGATGACCAGTGTAACGAAGACCTGAACTATCATCAGTCAAGCTTCAGAAAGGGTCAGAGCACTGGTTCAAAAGAAAGATTTAATACTGGAAACAAGAATGGTTGATTTTAATTAAGTTCTGTGCTGGGGGGAGAATGGGGTAAGAGCTCACAATAGGAGAGCTGAATGTGAACTGGGAGAGCTGCTGAAATGCAGAACAAAAACCATGTACTGCATCGTTCTTCAAAGCAGGCTTATGAATTAACCATCAATTCGACATACAGAGGCCTGAGTTCGCTTTCGGGTGTTTATTATTTTTGGTGAAGTTAAGCAAACCAATGCTCTTGAATGTTTGTGTTTTGACCAAGCTTAAAATAAAGAAACTTTTCAAAGACAAAAGTCCTCCCAGGACCATGGAAACACATGCTTCTTTGCCATGCCTACAAAAATGCTATATTTTTCCATCACTTTATAAATCGAACTGTAAAACCATGATTTGGCCCAGAATATATTATACAAAATGCCAGGTCAGAGGTGAATGCTATAGAACAAGTGTAAAAAAGTTTACATGGCTTAGATTGCATATCCTTAAGTTTAAAGGGCTTTCCCCCCACCCCCACCCCTCAATTAAACAAATGCATACTACATGCATTGTTGATGTACTTAGTGGACAATATAAATTATAGATTTTATATTTTTAAAAGATTAATTTGTGTTAAAAGAAAGGGTACTCTGTCATACATTAAAACCCATGATATATATCAAGATGTTTCTATCCCACTAAAAACACTGCACAAGATACCATAGTTCAGAGGTGAGTCTGAATTAATCTCTGGAATTAAAAGCAGTAATGTTCCATCTCAGTAATTTGATTCATGTCTCAACTAAAAGTGCATTTGAATCACAAAGCTTGGATCCAGATCAGAATATCCACTGTGGGGGGGGAGCTGATGAAAATTGATGCACTTTGGGGGGAAAAAACACCCCAACACGACCCCAAACAACAGTTCTGGCTTCGGTGGAACAGATACAGTGATGGACCAGAGTCCAGCTTATTCTAACTGGTCAGGATTTATATCTTTTTGCTTCATAACGCTAGGAACATATCTGTTCAGTTGCTGAGTTGCCATGAGGAAAGCAAATATAACGTTAAAATTTATCAGGAATACAGAACAATACAAAGAAAGCAATTACGTGCATTCATAGAACACCCGTACCATAAAAAGGAAATTACGATCCTTCCACCTAAAACACAATAAAACTGGAAAAGGCATAGAAAAGGCAACAAGCGTGGAAAAAAGGCATGGAGACTGTTTTAGCCATTTGCAGATATGGAAGAGAGAGAGTTGAGGAAAGATGCGAAAAAGGTCTATAAAATTTTCATCGACATCAAGAAGATGAACAGGGAAGAACCCTTCAGTCTCTTCCAATGCAAGAACTATGAGCCATCACACAAAAGCACAAGGCAGGTTGAAAGCAGACAAAAAAAGCGGTTCTTACTCAGTGGGTAAAGCAAGCTGCAGTACCTTCCTGCAAGATGCTTTGCTTGATGAAAGGTTACGTGGATTAAGAAAGCAACTAAAATACTGGTTGGGTTTTTTTTTAAAAAAAAAACAAACCAACCCTTAACAGATAGTAAATAGAAAGATGACATCTCTACTTGAGTCACCAAGCAGATCTACACACATACTGCAGAGTGAAAGGCCAGAGAAGGACTAAGGATGCAATAGGGTACGCGAGTATCAGGGGGAAATTGATATATAAGTATTCTTTTTGAACTTTTAATATANAAAAAAAAAAACAAACAAACAAACCCTTAACAGATAGTAAATAGAAAGATGACACCTCTACCTGAGTCACCAAGCAGATCTACACACATACTGCAGAGTGAAAGGCCAGAGAAGGACTAAGGATGCAATAGGGTACGCGAGTATCAGGGGGAAATTGATATATAAGTATTCTTTTTGAACTTTTAATATACATAAAATGACAAAATATATAGTCTGATTTCAGGAGTGTCTCTAACATCCCCTTGTCTTCGTCTGCAGGAATCCTAGGTCATTGCTCTGAGAACCAAGCTTACCTCACACACCTACAATTTAAGGGGTCCCATGCTCTAAGCTTAGCCTGTAGCTTCGGAAGAATCATTGATATTTTTTCTTCACATCAGTTTCCCCATCTAAAAAGTCAAGATTATAATGACCATGGAAGTAGGCAGCTATTACCCACCTTAGTTAATGGTTCTACAATTACCTTTAAGACAGCAAAAGATGAACGACAGGCTTACGCATGCTATTTAATTCTTGGTGCATCTAAATGAGAGGTGGTTGCTACGGAATATCACTGATNTTAAGCTTACCTCACGCACCTACAATTTAAGGGGTCCCGTGCTCTAAGCTTAGCCTGTAGCTTCGGAAGAATCATTGATATTTTTTCTTCACATCAGTTTCCCCATCTAAAAAGTCAAGATTATAATGACCATGGAAGTAGGCAGCTATTACCCACCTTAGTTAATGGTTCTACAATTACCTTTAAGACAGCAAAAGATGAACAACAGGCTTACGCATGCTATTTAATTCTTGGTGCATCTAAATGAGAGGTGGTTGCTACGGAATATCACTGATACCTGGAGATCAGCAGGATTTAAAATGGAGGAACTATTACTCTGGTAAGAAGAATTTCTGAGTTACAGTGATAAATACCAGCTAGAATTCTGGAAAATCTCTGAACCCTCGATTTCGGCACGAGAGCCAAACTCTGACTCTCAGCTTTAAACAAAATGTTCCCCTGTTAGCAACCTGTCACACTCCTTGCACGCTCCTCCTAAGTATCTGCTTGTGGGACATAATGAGTAGGATACGGGATTAGATAGCTGAAGAGTCCAACCAAAATCTAGTCTGACAAAACTCTGCACAAGTCCCTGCCTTTAGGTCATGCTTTCACATTCTAGACTTTGCTTGATGGAGGCCTATTGTCCAGTCTCAAATCACTTAATTAATTTCCATTCAAATCACAGAAGTTCCCTGCTGAGCTGGAAACCAGCACACACTGTTCAGCGTGGATGTCAGTTTTTGTGTAACAGCCAGCCATGCCAGTATTGCAAAGACCCTTTTTATCCCTTCATGCCTACAGCAAAATTTAATCTGAAAAGCTAGGCTTAGAGTTTCTGACATGCTGCCACAGCATATATTTTCCTACATAATTGAAAAAGATCATTTGTAAGAGTGTTGGCCCAGTGGTTATCGACACAGGCTGACATCTGCAGGCAAGCATTTTCAAAATACTGCATGTTTCTCAGAAATAAAGTATGTGCCTTCATGCTGTTTGCAGCTGTCTGTCACAGACACATGCTGGTGTTTCTCTGTTCACATTTTCTCACTTCAAGTCGCTTGGTACGTGCAATATTTATGCAATATTAAAGATTCTGTTCAGTAATTTAGAGGGCTGTGTGACATTCACCATGCACATGCAAGTACCCCACCTATCTTTGCCCATAAATGCGTGTCTAACTTGGTTTCTCACTCTCTGTCGAGGCTGTCAGGGGTAGAAAATTGTGTTCTATAGCCCTGGAAAGAGGGATTTTTCTCATTTCTAGTCGAGGTAGTCCTGAGATAGAAATATAACATTATATCTCATTGAAAAAAGGAATGAAGAAGTTCTAAAGCGTATTAACGGGGAATCCTCTTTTCCTTTGAACAGCCTACAAAGGTATAAGAATAGCCTGACTATACAAATGGAAGAGAATGAGACTGAGATAGCTGTCCTGTAAAACACAAAGCTTAAGCAGATTACGTGAAACAAATTATTAAATATATGGCACGCATTCAGACCACTTGCATTATTCATTTAATGTTCAAGAGCGAAGCAGTCATTCCAAACTTAGACCACCCGCATTGCTTAGGAATACAAAGAAGTTGATTTTAAATAGTACTGCTGCTCCCACAGCTTTTATTAAAAAAAATATACTGCGACCACTCAAACTGTACCATTAGACTTATTTCAACCATTTTAACAATTCATGTGGCCAGAATAACAACTATTCTGTTTTAAATGGTAAGATAAGAAAGTAACTGCGTAATAGATCTTATTCCTTTGTTCTGTGCAAGAGTGGCCAAGGACTGGCGCATAGTTTGAACTCTGACGTTAATGTTGGTTAGTTCAGAAATCCATTATTATAGAGGTCACTGTGTACTCGCCAGAACCAAAGATACAAAATACAGGCTGTATCCTGAATATTTTAGTCCTAGATAAATGTGTGCATGATAGAGGAGCACAATGAAGTTACCTGTTTGGATTAAGAAAAATCTCATTTAAAATCTGTTTATGTCAACATATGCCTTGGAGAAGACCGCATGCGATGAATTCTAGAGAACTCCATCCTGAATATCAAACATAGACAATTTAAAAAGTGAACACTAATTTAGGAGAGTTACGCTTGGACTAGATGATCACTGTAGGTTCCTTCCAACTGAGCTGTTCTATTCTACAAGGAGAATTAATCAGTTTTGTAAACACTGCATTGTAGTTTTTCCCTTCAGGAAATTTCAGTTTTAAAAATAAACCATGTTTTATCAGCTTACAAAGTTGCAGGTCTAATCCCCACAGAGTTTTCCGTTATGGATTGCTTTGTGCTTTTAACTTGGGGACCTTCTTTCCATTGTTACAGGTGCTGTGCTGGCAAATCACCTATGAATACATAACAGCATGTGCTGCTCTACTAAAACTTGTATGTGCTTTCTGGTCGGTTTTACATACGATGCTAAAATTGATCTTAGAGCACTTTGCAATTGGCCACAGACCCACAGGGAAGAAAAAAACATTTAATTAAAAAAACGGATGCTAGTCGTTGCTCAGCAAATGAGCACTACATGAGATGGGTTTGATGGCAATTTGAGATCTGCACTGGCATTGCGCTTGAAATGTTTTTATTTTGTTTTATATATCTTGTAGAAGAAAAGTCACATATGTTGCCTCAAAATGATGTTGCTTTTGATTTCAGCATTTCTGATAGAGGGTTAGAGAATCTCTTAGAGAGCACCAGGTATAGTTTGGAGAGGGCCTAATCATCCTGCTGATACTTGCAGTCCACTGACAGGAGAAAGAACGAGTAAACGTCACCCCTGTGTGCCAGCCATATCAGCCACAAGAAGTGAGGCAATCCAAATGGTTCCACAGAAGATGCAGCTGCTAGAGGCCGTACGATCGTTATGCTTATCATTGAAAAATAAACAGGCAAAATCAAAAACTTGGAAAGAGTTACAGGCACTGAATCTTTGGAAGGTTTTTAAGGAGTAGAAAGCGAGTACCTTTCAAGCTGGTATCTCATGAATGTGTTAAGATTTTTCAGCTTACATTTTCTTCTGTAATAATGTAGTGACATGAGAAGTCAGTAACGAGCAGCACTGAACAAGGCAGCACCATAACTACAGTCCAAAATCCAGTCTTCCTCACAGAAACCGACAAAACCTGTCAACTAATTCCACCCTTGGGAAAAAGGCTGTTCTGCAACCAAAACTTTGTCTGCTCAGAGGCAGTCCTTCCAATTCAGTAGGACCATTGCAATAGAGCTCGGAAATAGTAAACATGATTTCTTCCTTAAATCCTCTACGAGACCCTTGGGGCCTTCTGATGCACTGTACATAAGCATAGTCTGGCTTTATTATACTGCAAGTGGAAGCGGTCTGTCTGCCGGGCATGAATTACTGTCAGCTGTTTGTCTGCTGCTGCGGAGTCCCCTCAAGTAATAGGCTCTAACCCACGCCAGGCTCGCTTTTCAGTGCGCGGAGAGCCAACGCCGAGAGAAAACGGGCGCTCTGCACAATTTAACCACAGTATCATTCTCAGTGGGGAGGAATAACACTGTGAATGATGCGGTTCTGGGAGATTGTGAAACTGTTTCAATGCTCAGATAAGCTTTTACATGTCTACAAGGATAAGCTTGTACATGTCTGTTAAAACCCCACAGAAGTCCATATGCACAATTTGTGTGTTGACGTTTCAAAATGCTGAAGAAAAAAACTGGGAAAAGATTGCTTTACACTTGCTCTGTGCCTGCATTTCTTCTTCTTTTTTTTTTTGAAGCGTCCACTATAGCTCCCTGTCAGATACAGGACAGTGGGCAAGATGAAACTCCACGCATAGTGTGGTTATTCCTAAGTTCTTACCTTCTTGTATCCATTTAAAGATCAATACATTCTTGTACGCCTTACATTTTGTTTGGATTTCTGTAACTTGTTATTATAATAACATGGAATGGTGATGTAACATCATGAGTCGTACTCACACCAGGCTCTGCATGGCTTAAATCGAGCCACTGATAACGTTCGTGATACCAAATTTGGGTTCTGCATGATAAAGCTTCGACTTGTGGGCTTATCTCTGTTTAAGAAGGTACAGAGATTTGATTACCGTTTTTATTACAGGAGCAATTGAAAATCCCAATAATAATTGAGTCCTCATTCCACTTTATAAAAAACCTCTGCTTCTAAAATTCCAGTCAGTCCTTCAGAAAACTGTCGTCGCTATTTTAGAATGTGGTGAAAACCGGACCAAGGTGAATGCCACATCATTCTGGGGTTCTCTGTAAACACTTCATCACTCAATTTAACTTTCACACAAGCTTGTATCTCCTTAATGGAAGGACAGTGATCAAACAAGGATGCATTTGCTATGAATGTGTTCACAAATACTCGCAACGTACCTAGTTCAGGGAGTGGTTACATCACGGTCACGTCTCTGACTTCAGAATTGTACGGGGAAGTCCTCAGTCCTTCTGCAACTTAGGCTAACTTTTTTTTTGTTTGTTTTTACATAGGCAACGTGAAATACAGGAAAACAATACATTTCTTTGAAGCGGTAGCGCTAGCAGAATGGAGATAAAACCCTATTCGATATCCCAGGTTTTGAGCCAAAAGAATATGACAGCAGCAGAATTCACTTACAGGTCCCTCGGCACAGAGGTCTGAGTTCCCCCTTTGGGTTATCAAGGAAGTCAGAGTGATGTTAGCAGGGGTAAGTCACACAAATCCTGCGCACACCAGTAGCGCATATCCCTCCGACTAGGATGTGCTGGCACAACCTCATTACTTCATGAGCAACAGGGTCACTGTGGACTCTCTTCCCTGGTTTTGAAAACAAACACAGTTGCAGAAGTAACAGACCCCAAGATTTCAAACGTAATGGGTATGGCTCTGCTGAGTTACCAGATATGTGCTGGGAAGGTAAGACACGGGGAACTGTAGATACTCCGGTTGTCTCCATCTATAAACATGGGTTAGTCACAATCAACAGCGCGATGTGCACGAAGCAGCCACATTAAACGAGCGGCTTTTGTTTTAACAGCCCAGCTACCAGTCCTACACCTAGGTATCATTTGCAACAGGAAGGTTATAATATGCATTCAGCTGAAGAACAGTGGGTTGTCAATGTCAAACTGCACATGGCCAGAAGAAAACCTATTCCCTAGAACCTTGCACAGCCTAGGTTGGAAAATGCAACAACTGAAACATTTCCACAGAATCCAGCTGCCTGAACCTGATTAAGGGCTGCGTACAAGGAACTCGTTTGAAATAAAGGCAAGCACTGAAGTTCTGCCATAGGTCAAGATTTTGCTAAGCCCTTTACTAAACAGTAATGATACACTCTGAAGTAACCTTTGATCCTGCACGGCCTAAGAACCAAAGTAAACAGTGGTCTTAAGGCACACTGGGAACTTGTATGCATGCCATCACATCTCTCCTACACTGCCGTGGACCCAAGAGCCTAATTCCCGTTCTTCTGATAAGCATATTTAAATAACAATTTTTAAATCAGCTGCCAGAAAACTCACCACAAGATATTCTGTCATCACCGGTATAGACACCCGAAGGCTGCTTGAGGCAGTTGCGCACGATGAGGTTTTAAAGTCATTTGAAATAGATCTCCACATAATATATCCATTCTTTCTGTTACTAATGATGTGTTTGGGTTTTAAGTAGAGATCTGGGAATGCTGTGGCATTTTAAACAAATGCTTCTGCTAGAAAATGAAATTTATGCACCCTTTATGCAGCTGGGTTTTTTACCAGCTTAGACCCTCCATCAGATCTGGAGTCTGTCACTTCTCAAACAAGCATTAATAGTGGCCCTTACATCTGAAACTAAGGTCGTTTCTTTTCCTGGTAGGATGTGGACCTGAAACTAAGCAGTATTTATCCTAAATATCCCAGTTCTGGCCAGGATGAATGCAAATTCAATGAGCCTTTGCTAATGCAAACCAGACTTCTGCATGCTCATGAGATGCTGTCATTAATCCTTTGAGGACGTAAATACACAGCTGGCTTAGTTTACTGCCAGCATCTTTTTTTTAAGACTCTCCAGATATATGACATTAAATGTGCTCATGCCCCGTTTTAAGGAATTTACAATCAAAAATGCAAGCAGAGCATGTTAAATCCTACCTTCAGCTGTTATTGCCAGCCTAATCACTACAGTGCGTAAAGCTTCACTCATAGAGGATTCTTAGAGTCTCTAAGTTACTGAACAACACGGCACGCTACAGAGCGGCAAACGATCGTGTAAGGAAAGATTGTTGCGAGTCCCTTCAAGTAATAAGTACAATCAAGATCGTTTTAAGAACCATAACTGTGGTTTGGAGGGGGAAGAGGTCTCTACTGATAAATTTCAGGCTTAACCACAGACTGTGTTGATTTTTCCCCCTATTTAGTTGTTCAAAGTATTTACAGAAAGCAAACCCAAGAAAAATCTACATTCACTATAAAGACCTAACACTGCTTTTATTTAGTCTACCACCACGGATGAAACAGCGCCTTTAGATTCTGCGTGAGATACACAGACAAACACCAGTCTGTTCAATATTTTTTAACTCAAGCAACAAAAACCATCAGGCTTTTATCGTGGGACTAAGCTGAAGGAAACACGGAAACACTGCAGCGTATCAGTCCCATTTCTGCTCTGATTTCAGTGGGACCATTTCTGATCTACAAAGCCTTTTACACTCGCTCTAATGGAAGCTTTAAAAAGTAGACTGTACTGTGCCTGAAGTGTTTCCATGAAATTCTGCTACGTAGCTAGTATAGCTTTAAAAATTAAAACAGCAGCATTGCCAGCCAAGTAGTATGGATAAAAAGGGGTTTGGTTTAGACGCTTCTGGATTGTGAGGATTTTGAACTTTTTCGTATATCTCTTGAAACATAACGTTGCTAATTACTAAAAACCTAGCAGTAAAACTCAGGAACGTGTTCTGCTTTCATTTTTTACCCATTTCTGTATTAGCAATAAGCACAGAATACATTAACCCTAATGTTCTCAAATACAAACAACATACTGTGAAGGCCAAATCCATCATCTTCTTGACGTTTGGCTTTAACTAAATGTAGAGAGAGACAGTAAAATTAAATTCAAATTTCCTCTTAAGGATTTACAAATGTGAGGGTTTCTTCCTCAAAAATTGTCATCCCACATGCTGTATACCCATTTTCTAATGGGCCACCTCTACCTACCTACGACTACATAGGCTAATAAGCTTCCTAATGCAGCCAGCAATCAACTGGAACATTTTCCTAGTGTGACTATCTTGCTTTTAAGGTGGAGAGTTACAAACTTCCCCCTCCCTTTTCAATGCTCGCAGTAAAAGTTATTCTAGCTTCTCCATGACATTTGGAACTTCATGGGAGTTTGAAGATGGATCAGAAATTCCTAGAAGGTTTTTACTAACAAGTATTTCTGCGCATCAAATTTTGTGGAATTTTATCCTAACCTGTCTTCCTTCTAATACATAAATCTCAGGATTTGAAACTGTATCACGGAATGTCAAAAAAGCCAAAGGAAAAGATAAAGTCTCATGTCGGATGCAAGAGAAATGGGCGAGCATTAGAAAGTTTGGGATCTCATCAAAGGCTGAGGCAGATGAGAAGTTTTCCAGAAGAGTTGCCCGGGGCAATAAAGTGGAAATAGAAAATTTGGTGTAAAAGCCGGGTTGCAGAAGTTTAAGTATTAGTCACCACTGTCAACTAAAGTGAAAGGCTAAATATATTTTTATAAATACCTGAGGTTTTTCATTCTACTACAGCCTTATGATGTTAAATTTAATCATTGTTTTTACAGTAGGATAATACAACTGGTATCACCTACCGTTTCAAACAACCGCATTTATTTTAGGTCTTCCTCCTAGTGCTATGTTACAGAGAACCTCTGAGAACTGCTTCCTGTTTTTCATACAGATTTCCCTCTTTTCCTGTGGAAACCTAGTGAGGAAACTCTATCAAAACAAAAGGAAGTATCTGTTTCTAAATACCTGTAAGACTGTCCAAAAGAATCATCTTTACCCACTGTGGGGCTCTTGGTGAGGGTAGGGGCTGCACATGGTGTGGGCAGTGCTGTGCCCCACGGAGGTAAATAAATGACTGATCTAATGCATTTTATATTATTTAGTGGTAGAAGTAGAAGTTCAATATATGCTTACAAAATTGACTCATTTTAAAAGTGGGATGTATATTTAAATTTATGCGCATAACATCTTGGAGTAGACAAGTCAGTTATGGTCAGTTACATCATTTACATCCTATGCCAACAGTCCTGTGGTCTAAAAACACGGCCACATTTTATGAAGACGCATGCATACGAAGAGAGGATCAGAAAACAGGCCTTACTAGTGCCGTGTCATTTCAAGAAACGAGAAACCATCAAGATCTGGCCAGTAATCCATTAGTATCAAGCACCGCTGTCCAGTTAATGCTAATATGACTGTGATTATCTTTTTAGTCTCTCATCCATAAAACCTGGAGTTTTTATATACGTTCTTACATTAACCTACGTTTATGGCATCTGGGTCTTCAGAAGGAGACAGAAACAAGTTGGTCATATGTTTTTTCCCCACACTAAATATTTGTATTAATTTATGTTGACTTTCTGCAGACGTTCAATGGTGTTGCATACGGCCACTGTGCAAATTCCAGGTCATATATAAATTCTAACTGATAGCAGAGAGAGGGAGTACTCCCCAGGGGAGTACTAAAGATTGCCGAAGCCCCACATGAATCATGATTTTATGCTATTGAACATCGTGGAAATGAATGTTGCATGAAAAATCCTATTACAGAAACTGAAAAATGGCTTATAAAGCAAAAGCTCAAGGAAAATTGTTAAATGAACTTGTATAAACCATAACCTGAACGTGGATCAAGTCAGTTCCTTGAAAATGGTAATACTGAAATCTTTACTTAGTAAAACGTTTAAGGAGGTGTGTAACTTTATTTATGTAAGGATTGTAACAGATAAAACAAAACTGAAATGTAATTACACTGGTTTTACGTCCGATGAGACTACGCATTTGGTTAAAATTACGCACCTGCCCAAGTATTCTGCTGTAGTAGGAAAGATACTATGTAAAGTTTAAACTTAAATGTTAAGTTTAAGTAAATCTGGCAGTAAATACAATGCAAACCCGCTTGGACTGAGGTTCATCAGATAAAGAAATGGGAGGTACTGCTAAGACAAGCAGAGGTCCACCCACGGAGAAAGCACATAAGCCAGAGTGCCAAACGCACAGTGTCAGAAACCTGTTCTTACATGCAGGGGGCAGCTACGTATGGTTATGTCACGCTTCTGTCATTGGCTTTTCTACCTTCAAATCGTATTTCTTATGCAACCATATAACCAATAAAGACAAAGTAGAAGCTGCTGTATTTGCTGTCAGAATATACCTAGGACCCTAATAAATGCAGGAATACTAGGCAGTCTGTTCTGATCTGTTTGAACTGACAGCTAACTTACAAACATTTGGGAAGGAAAATAAGTATTTTGGGATTACTGTCAAGGCAGTGTTATTTTTCAGAAGTCACCTACCAGAACAATAAAGGCTTCAAGAACGCAAAGGACAGGCTGCTTTCGGGAAACTTAAAACAGTTTCAAAAAAGCATCGGAATAGCATGCGCAGAGCTTAAATATGAAGGAGCATGCAGAATTATACAGTATCTGATAGAGAAATGGCACTCTCTAAAGATCTGAGGATGTTTTTGCAAACCTCAGTGAAACAGAAAACACAACAGTATGAGGTAATTGTTACTCTTGTTTCCTGATACAGGATCTGAGGAGCATGGAAGTTGCGACTTCCCCACGTTCCCAGCAGATGGTTGCTGGCACTGACACTTCAGGCTCAGGTCTCACAGTAACTACGTGTTCCTTTTGCACTCTGAGCTTCTGGGCACAGCAATAACCACAGGACAGCTCTCGTACGCGGAGTGCTTGGGAACTCGCAGGGACTGAACGACTAGGCAGGCCTTGTGCGATTGTCCTGTGAGAGCTTTAGAAATAGCCAACTCGGATGCAAAATGGATGGTTGCAGCCCCCCCTGTTAACACACATTAATGTCATATTTTCCCAAATGCTTAGTAAGAGCCAGGCAGAAATAACTTGCAGCCAGCTCAAGGCACGACATTGCTGTTTAAGTGAGCCATCTTCCTTTTCTGTCACTTCAGATCCATGAGATCCATGAAGGAATTTACATGCCAGTAAATGGGCACTTTCAGAGTTTATGCCACGTTTTGCGGTATCTGCAATTTTGCATACATTAATCAGAGAACTGAAACCCAGTGTTTTGTCAGACATTTTAAGCTCTAGGAGTTGAATTCAGTAGGATCTCCACCCTGCTGCTAAATAATCCCTGACTCTGTTTAGGAAGAACACTTTTCTTTATCTAGGAGACATTAAAAGGATCACTGGACATTTGATCTTTACGGACATATGCTGTAGCAGGCAGGAGATAACGGAAGGGTTCCTTGGGATTAAATAGCACGCATCTACGTGAAGGAATACGTGTGAGGCTTGGTTTGTTATACAAGCAACAGCAGAAGGAAATGATCTACAGGAGCACAGCTCTGCTGCTCTTTATCTGGCTTATATGCCTTCTATCAAATACCTTGGTTATAGCCATCAGTGCTTTAGAATTTCATGGTATTTTAGTTACTAGTTTTTGGTTGTAGGCTTTCAAGGCTCTTTCTGTAAAGTACAAGTCAGGATACCAGGAGAGGAAGAATTCTAAAAAATAAAAGCTTGGAGATCAGGAAGGACAAACAGACTTAGAATAGACAGAGAATACACGCACACCCCCCTCATGCGTATGTAGTTGCACGGCTGTTTGTTTTCACATGCCTCCGTTGCTATTGCTTATGGGCTAGGCTAAAAGGAGATCTCAAAAAAGGTCTAGAGAGAGGTTTGGCCAATGGGACTGTCTGCCTGACTAGAAGCGAGGAGGGCTAGAAAGCGTAGAACCATATAATACCAGGTTGGAAGGGACCTCAAGGGTCATTTGTTCCAACCTTTCTTGGCAAAAGCACGGTCTTGAGTAAGAACTTGTTCTCACATGAGCTTCAGCCTCGCGTCAGACCCACGCTTCCTGGTAAGCTGGAGAAGTAAATTGTTCACCGCTGCTTGCCTGAAATGGGCTTGTAACATATTGCCAATACAGTCTCTTCAGCAAACTCCAGGCAGAAGGATCTACGTCCTGTCATAGAGCGGCGCTGGAGGATCTTAACGATGGGCACCCACAAGATGGAAAGCATCTTGTGGAAAGCAGCCTGGCACAGACCCAGGTGCTGAAGTGGCAGCCAGCAGGCTGGATTCAGGCCACTGGCAATACCATCGGCTCCGTCTTGTGTTGTAGCTGAAATGGCTGTTATGGGATGGTGTGAAGACAAACAGCAGAAGTCTTTGACACTCCTGCACATAGCCAGGTACTCCGAATTACTGCCGCACCCACACTGCCTGTTAGGATGGCCCACCAAGGGGTATTTGGCTCTCTGAGCTGGGAAGGTTGAGCCATATTGGTGTAAGAGGGAAATGCTGTTATTTAACCAACAGTTGGTCAGTGGGGTCAGTACACTACCGAATAAAGCCCCTCTGGTCCTTCAGCTACCCCTCAGTATCGTCTCCTAAGGCAGACTGCTGTGCTGCTTAGCACTGTTGTGGGGTCTAGCACGAGTCCCAAGTTCACATACACTCTCTTGAGTCTTGTGTGCTTTTGGAATAATTCTGACATTGCCAGCTTAACACAAACTTCAGTTATACTAAATTAAAATAATTGTTCCGATATGGAAGGGAGGGAAACTCAAAGAGCAGAGGGAGTAATGGATCTACGACTTCCATTTCCACGACTAGGAGGAAAGCTGAATCTGGGTTTTTAACTCAGACTTCCAAGAAATCTTGTGCAAGCTTTAGCAAATAGCTTTTTTGCTAAGTTCAATCAAGAACAAGTGATACTGGAACTTTTCTACCTTTATTTAGGTCTGCATTGTGTGCATCCGAACTCCAGACTTTCAGTGCAAATATCTGAATTTTTAGCTAGCAGGGTGTGGCAACAGAGTTCTTTATTGCAGTGGAACCACATCTGGAAATCATTTCCTTTATTTTGTCACAAAAGAAGTCATTAAGGGGCAGGAATATCTGAATGACATAATTCCAAAGTGATGTATGTTTCTCCTGGATAGTGCAGTGACCATTAACCATAAAATACCCCACACACACAGAGAGCAAAAGGCAGTCTGATTCATCAAGGATATACTCAAGAACGACTGCCTTGCCATGTAATCCCTTGCTAGGTACAGGATTTATAAAAGCACTATAATTACATCATCTGTTTAGCCTAATTATCAAATGTTATCTTCCATGGAGCAGCCCAAATGACTAGTAGTTTATTAATAATGGTAAACTAAAGTTTCAAGGGCAAAAAAGGTTAAGGGAAATACCAAACAGTGAGACTCAGAGCTCTTGAGCTGCATTTCAGAGCTGGCAGCAATGTAGTCTGTAAGTCACAGAATGAAAGCTGCCCATGCAGTTTTAATTGAGCTTCCTTAGTAATTTATTTGTAACAAATTTATGTATGTATGTATGTATGTATGAGTGTGTGTGCTCATGCATAAGAGCACCTGTTTTGTACTTGGGTGGGTCTTGCTTAATGCACTGATATTTATCTTAACTGTAACGGTGACCTTAACCATTATGTTGAAAAGGAATGATTAGGTTTCTAGTGTACTCTTCACCACAGTACAATATACCAGACTAGAAAGATTACCATCAACATTTTCTGCTAATTTTGGGTGCCCGCTCTGACTTAGATAAAAGTTCGCAGTACCTAGTATTTCAGAGCAGACCACACAAATCAACTTCCGCGATCCCATGCTTCAGCTCTCATGCCCCATAGTCTCGAATTCCATGCCAAAAAGAAAGAATCAAGACCCAATTATTATCTGTGCACATGTAACAGTAATTTTGCATAGAAAGCCTAATTCAAGTAATTTGCCTAGCATCATGCGGGCGCTCTGGCAGAGACGGAGTAGAATCCACTTCCTCAGAGTAGCATTTCGTTGCTTTAACAAGAACACTGGCCGTTCTGTTCCTGTGCCTTACCTGACTTGCTACTTAGAACTTTTGCACGAGGTGAGAAAGGAACCTCCTGGCAGAAACTTCCTTCTCTCTGAAGTTGGTGTCCGTCCACAGAATTCATTCATCCCTGGCCTTGAATGAGGCAAAGGTCACACAGGAAAGACAGACTGCAGTTTTACAAGTAACAACTGTATTGTGATGCATGTGCTCCAGGGGTTAAGGCACCCTCCTCACATCTTGTAAGCTGAGAACCTTAAAAAACCCAACTACACTTAAACCACAAGAATTTCTATCAGGTAGCATCATGGTGACATCTGTGTTTTCTACCAAGAGGGTCAGATTCTTTACATCCTCTGCATACATTTCTGCTCCGAGCTAACTGAGCAACTGACAGCACAATAAATTATCATCCTCCACGTGGACCTGCAGTGGAGGAGGGAGGAGAAACTGATTTGTGGATGGTTTTCCTAAACATTTACTGATAGGAGAGTAATGGCAAGACTTCAAGAACTTGGATAGCATCCCAAATTTTATCAGGGAGCGTGTTTGGCCCTTAAGCGCTTTTTTCTATATATTTCATCTTCTGTCCCTTTATGTTTACCCCAATCCTGTCTCCTGTCTCCACGTTTGAGTCTGCTGTTGCTGTAGTTCTCATTCTCACTTTAACCACTGTACCGATTCAGGGTGTGATTCAATCGCGTGTTTCCATCAGCAGTAAAGCCCTATCAAAAGGTCTTTGCTCCTGTCTTAGCCCTGCGTTTTGCCATCCCCTGAAAGATCCAACTCTTAGGGCTATGCACTGATCCAAATTTTAAACTTCTCTCCAAAAATAAAGAGAGGGATGAGAGATTTTTAACACATAAAAGCCATTTCATAGCAGCATAAGCACTTGTACAACTCTGAGGATACAGGATCAGGTGTGGGAAGATGCAGAAAGGGAGCAAGGTTTAAAGGAGAGAGAGGGTAAGAAAGAGGGAGTTTTTCTTCCAGATTTACTTACGACTAGTCCTTCAGGCCCAAAAAGCTCCTCCAGCCTTTCCTGTGTGTCAAAGCCACCACTCCCTGTCCTAGTGTCCTTGGCAGGGAGAGCACTGGAAATGCAAAAGGGAGAATCTTCCGGACCTGATTCTTGGTTGTTAGTGCCACCCTGCCTAGCACAAACCGAGAGTCACAACTTTTGGCAAAGTTTTATATATTTCTTTGCAGCCATGGACTGGAGTATGTTCGATACCTCAGAGCTCTTAAAAACAGTCAGCGCTCCAGACGAAGGAGATGCAAGGCCTTTTAGAAACGCATTTACTTCTGGTATTCTTGCTTACCTGAAACCTGAAAGATCAGCCTGAGAAACATTTGGACTGTGAGAAATTCAACCCAAATGGGAAGAGAGTACACAGTGGAAGATCTTTGCATCTAAATCTTTGCGAATCAAAAACATCAGGAACACCAACGTTCCACCCAGGAAATACATTTTTCCAATCTGATCTCAAATTTTAAGAGGTGGACAGTTGACAAATGATCAATAAAGACCTGTACTAAGAGTAGCTAATTTCTGGAAAACAATTTCCCCCAAACACTCTGATCTTACAGAAGTTGCGCTTTGGAATGGGACGGCGTGGACAATAAAAGGCATATTTCTATTCTGTAAGTTCACTACGTCTGCACAAAGGTTTGTGTTGTCTCAAAGATGCTTGAAATCATCATAGGAAGAGCTCTGCATGAGAGCAAGGCGTAACTCTGCGACGTGTGATGGTACCATCGCAAGATTTGCCTGTTTAGATACAACGCGCAGAAAGATGGAAAGATTCTCCAAGAAAACACATTGCCGTCAGCAAAATTATTTTTTTCCTTGAGGGTGGTAATTTTGGCAAGAAAATGAAAATCATCAGCCAATAACAGGAAAACTCCCAGAACTGTAATCAGTATTATAGAGGCTCTTTAGCTAAAAACTTGTCCTTATTTCAGTAAAAAACCAGGATATTTAGTAACCTTTATTACAGCTACTTAAAATTCATACTTTAAAAAAATTTGTATTTTGTGCCTTACAGATCAAGCTATTTAAAACCTTAGATTAAGCAATTTAAAATCTGAATTGGTCCTAGAAAGTTCATGCACACGGTTTCAGTTGGAGAGGAGCTCACAGCTTACAGCACCAGCCAGACAGATATATTCAGAAAACCTACACAGACACTTAGCTCCAGCGTGAAAACGTACCTGATCCGAATGTTAAATGAGAAGTCATAAATAAATCAAAAATATTCAGACCTCCTAAACTCTGTAATTCCCTGGAGGGGATAAGCCAAAACTGAAACCGTTCTGAGTTCCCTGAACTCGTGACAGTTTGGGTAAAATAGTACAAAAATAAAAATCACACCTCATTTTGGTTAAAAACCACAAGTCACACACTTCTAAAATGAAGTATAGCTTAGCTTGTATAGCTATACTTTGGGCAATGTACGTACTCACAGGGCTGTTTGATGTGCTCCAAGTAAGTCTCTAAAAGAGACTAGTTAAAGGTCTACGAATGCAAGGCTAAATAATTCTTCAGAGTTAATTCCTGACTAATCATAAAATATTTAAGTTAAAGGCTTGTGTAGCACCAGAAGCAGGTGGATTTTGCTGCAGTGAGAAGTTTCCATAACAATAACAGGAGAGCCAATTAAAAGCCAATTAGTCATGGACATTGCATTAAGGTCCAGTACTTTGCAAACTCTCCCCTCTTCAATTTTGCTTCTCTGGAGCTGCCCATTGTCCTCAGTACAAAGACTTTAAAATGAATGTGGACGGTTTGCCTGTCTCCATGGAAGCCTCGGCACACCGCACTGTACACAGACGCTTCCCAGGCATCTTCAGCACCGCTTTCCCCTCTGATCTTTGCCCTAAACAAATGTGCTGTTTATTCACCCTTCTTCTCATTTATGAAGACCCATTTGATGCTGTATGAATATTAATGAAAAAAAGAATTAAACCTGTGTTTAAGAACGAGTGAAGATTCCTCCTTTTGGCATTTACCATGACAGCAAAAGCATACCGGTCGGCCTCTTCCGTTACGCTCTTCTTTCACTGCCGAAACCTCTGCCATTTGAAAATTAAGAGCGTGGATTTGGCATTATAGAAAATAAAAAGCTCCCAAATAGGAAAAAATGACCCAGTGGTTAAATCACATCATAAGAAATCAGGAGATCGTGGTGTTTCATTGTTCTGCTACCAAAGAGCACCACCGTGACTCCGTTCACGCCTCCGTCACCTCACTTGAGAACGAGGATGAACCGCTGTGTACTTCAACAGCGCGAACTAAGCAGCGTGAAGCAACCCTAAGAAATGAAGCTTTCTGTACCATTTGGTTGCATCTGCTTTAAAGACCAAAAACCAGAGAAAATCCAGTCAGAAATCTGAAATATCCTCCAAAGCAAATGTAGGATCCTGCACTGATGGCAAAATTAAAAGGCGGAAGCAGCACCTCCCTTCCAACAGACAGCAAGGATTGGTTAGTATCCTTAATGCTATTCTAGTTCTGTGCAACATTCCTGATTAGAACACTCTTCAGTCCATCTCATGTTTAGTTTCTAGTCATAGTTTAACGGAATGTTGTTTCCCTTGCAGCTACATGGACAGTATTAGCAGCCCCCTTTGCCCCCCTCCCAATTTCTGGACAGCCAAAAAGATCTCCAGCTCTGCCTCCAGATCTCTGGCACAAACTTGGCAGGTTACTGCCTTAAACTGTTTTTGGATCCCATGAATTAAAACCAACTGTGTTTATGCATCCCTCCCCTCTGGAACTCGACTGCGCAGGAGCCTCCCCCTCCCTCTACCTCTGTCGCTAGGCTGTCGGTCCTCTCCTTGCCCGTCACCTCCCCAGGTCACTACTGTGGATAAACCAGTGCCCAGCATCACATTATATTCCTGGCAGGACAGACAAAACCAACAAATTTCCAGTTTTGTTATTCCCAACGGATCCTTGACATTGTATATTAGCTGATCTAATATAAAATCTCTTGAGTTTTTTTTAGATTTCCATACGTACTCATGCTGCTGCTTGCTTTTTTTCTTCATTTTTATTTGGCATGGACGAGCTCTGGAATCCCAGCTTGCCCGGCCACGTTCCTTCACGCACATTTAAAATCTGCCCCATTCCTAAACACCTCGAAATAATTTCCATACATGGTTCTAGAAAACAAGGCTGTATCTTAACCCGTGCTGCCTTTTTATTTAGGGTGTAAGGTACGCTAACTTTGCTACATTTCTTCTGTTGGGGAAACCGATGCGATTCGGTGCGAATGATAGAGCCTGTGCCCGAACCAAGATTTAAATTCTGGAGCACCTGGGTCTGAAAACCCTTGCTGAAAAATTTATGTTTCTTTCTGGTTTCCCAGACGAACATCTCCAGAGAAGACAGACACGGCTGTCTTTAACCAATACATTGGGCAGAAAGACCTAACAAAACACGCCGTCTGCATGGCTCCCGTGATTTCTGTACATTGAGAGAGCGCTGATGAAGTCCTCTCAAGAAAATTACTACAGAATAATCAGAGTTTGTACTTTGCGTTTCATCACCTAATTATATGTTCCCTTACGAGGGCTGCCAAGAAGTGAAAGCTGTTATTTAGGTCTGTCTTGAATCTCCTCTAAGTAGGCAGAGCCTGCTATTAAGCCTGGTGGTTTTTTTTCCACCAAACTTCTTAATGTTCTTCGGACTGCAAGCTAAATTGAAACCAGGCTGCCAGATGTAAGAAGTTAATACCACCAGCAGACCTCCCATTAAACATCACAGCACTTACCCGCTTTTGCTAGAAAAGATTTTCATGATACTTGAATATTCTCAGTGTTTTATGGGTCAAAATCTTAACCAACTTTGAGACTACGATGAGTATTCATGGAAACATCAACATCTCTGTGCTACGTGAACTAACTCCGGAAACCCAAACAGATCTAAGTTACACTGCAGCTCAAAACTAAGGCAATAGTCTGCACAATACCGGCTACTAAAGGATTCTCATTGAGTACCAGACCCCAAAATATTTTTGTCTTTAAAGGAGAGAAATCAGCACATTTCAGAAAAATAGAATGTATCATTCTTCTGAAAGGAAATACTGCTGTATCGCACAGTGCCTGTCCAGAACACTGGAGCTCTGCGATGCTTCCAGGAGTCCCCATTTTGAATGCCCAAGCTCAACAGCGCTCTTTATTTGTGCGCTGCCACGTAATTGTTTTTTCCAGAACTAATGACGCTAGATGACCAGCTAGGCTCCGTTCTGGAGACTGCTATTTCCCTTGACTCTACAGGAAATCCAACTGTCGCTAAGCCAAATAATACTGCAAATTGTAAGTGAAATATGTCATCAGTTTTTATGCAGTCAGTTCTACTTGTGGGGGAGGAAATTAAGTGCTGGTTCCTAAGCACGGTTTATCTCAGCTTCTGTCCCTACAGATATGTTGAAATACCGACTTTTGTTGTCAAATTCATGATCGTCTTTACTTTCACAAGCAACAAGGGAACTCGTGCTGCTGTGGTTCTTCAGGAACTGACAGCAGCTGTGTCGGATTAAACAAAAGCTCCCTGCAATATAACTTGGCATCAGCTTTTCTACTACTACATCTAAAGTCCTGCTTCTAGCAGGAGTTGAATTTGCAGGCAGGAAGCGTTTAGAAGATTTGTACAAAAAGATCAGCTTATATAGCTTGTTATACAAGTTATACAGTTATACAGTTATACAGCTTGTTTCGGTAGGACCCATTTGCTAAGTGTTTTAACTCTCACTTTTTGTTGATGAATATTTAATGTGGTAAGCGCAAGGCATATTCAATATTCACCAGGCCAAAACTTATCTTAGGAAGAATTTGGAGGGAACTTAATTTACGATAAAATTCCTGAATCTCGTTTGCTTCCTTCTGCATATAGACTCTTTGTAAGCTACATGACAGCTCCTACT
>VZSC01004574.1:442618-475923 GCA_013398225.1 Steatornis caripensis
CCTACTGGGAAAAGTATAACCACATTATTACACAGTCTAAATAGGAAAACAGCCTGATGTAACTATTGAAAGTAAATTGTTTTCTAAACAGTAAAAAAGAAAGCAATGGAAATGTACTCTACAGGAAATGTATAGCACTACTTTACACAACATTCGTGTGTAACGTACACAAGCTTGTAACGGACTGGACTTGGTGTTCAGCTAGCTCCGCACCTGAGAGGGAGCTTATTCCTACCTTGGAGAACATTCAATATAAATTTTACACGTGTGGACTGATATGCCAAATTCCCATTAATCCAACGTAACTATGAGTTTCTTGCAACATTAGAAGAGTCAAATTTCTTGAATTCTTCACAGCCCTGATTTCAGTAGTATTTTGTGGAATTAAGTTACATACGTATATTGTGTGAAAAAACAAGACTCTTAAATATATTCGCTATTATGTGTTGCCTTTCAATTTCATAGACCCTATTCCCTATTTTTCGTGTAAATAGGAGTGTCTGAATTAATTTTCTTGAGTCAACTATATTGAGTGCTTCCACTGTATTTCCCCTATAACAGTGATACTGTCTTTCAGTACATCCCTATGAAACAGCAGATAGGAGAGCCAAACTGAACCAAACCAAATGTATTCCAATAGAGAGAGAGTAGTAACTCCAATGACTCACCGTGACTGTCATTTCACATTCCATTTGGTTCTTCAAAAAATGTAATATTTTATTAGATTGTTAGAAAATAAGTCTATGGTATTAGATTTGTTAGATTTTGTTTCATGTACAGGAAAACTTTCCATTTGACTACAGCCAACAACTTGTGCTGTTTTACATGCTTGGGTCAGAACATCTTGAACCCAACTACATGTAAATAAATTCTGTGTTTTTCCCCTCTAACATGTGCTACCCTGAATGTCCTTGAAGTTACTCCCCCAGTGCTGTCCATTTAGGTAACTAGAAATTCCTCAGTCTGAACAATCATTGCCTTTCATTGAATTAAATTACTTTTTTCAAAATATATTTTGTTGGCAGGTTTAAGGATACATATTCACCAGTTACGTTATTTGATCTGCAGAGCATCCCTTGAAAGCCGTTTCCTTTAAAACACATAGATGTAATAGCCTCCACATTCCAGTCAGAAAAATACACAGTTTAAAATGAGATTGCCAGCAATTCAGAAGCCCATTGCCAAGACGCTTCTCACCTATAACTCGCTGGTTTTCAGATGTGCTGCTGTTCGCGTATTGTTCCTTTTTTACTTTTCAGTCTCTGACACTGCTTCATCTCCAGTACTCGGAAGACTTCGATCAAAACCGCCTGACATTTCTAAGTCAGAGTACCAGTCCAAGCAACCACACGTGAGACTTGCTACTCTAGCTGTGGTGTTGTGGTGCCCGTGGTAAAAATGAAGCATGCACTACCATATCACTGTCAGTGGAGAAGGGAGAGTTTATGGCCAGAGCAGACTGTTCCCATATATAGTTTCTAGATGTCTTTGACCTGAACAAAAAAACTATGAGTAATGTTTAGTTCTTACTACCTAAAGAACGGCTGAAATCCACCTTCCTTCGATTCTTGGTGAAGCAGCTGAATGCAGCCCTCGGGTGTTTGATGTTACAGGCACTAAAGGTGGATACCCCTGTTCTTCTATAGCAAGTCTAAACAACCGCATTCAAAGTAATTCGTGTGCTACTCTGTGTGTATCTTGGTTTTTCAAGTTTCCTACAAGTCCAGTTTACTTTTCCATTCTTTTCCAGGTCAGAAACGATGAGACTTCCGCATCCCTCGAGCAGCGGCACAGAGCAGAGAGAGGGAGCAGCCTTACCAGATGGACAATACTGCCAGTCTGTCGTGCAACAGGATCGACGATCTCCCACTGGCGGAGCTGGGATTTCTGAGAACGGTATCAAATCCCGTACCCAACTACTTTATTTCCTCACTGATTTGTAAGATCCTCAGCAGAAAAATTAATATAGGTATTAAACCACCAAAGCCAAAAACCAATGCCAATGAATATTGAAATCCTAGNCCCTCGAGCAGCAGCACAGAGCAGAGAGAGGGAGCAGCCTTACCAGATGGACAATACTGCCAGTCTGTCGTGCAACAGGATCGACGATCTCCCACTGGCGGAGCTGGGATTTCTGAGAACGGTATCAAATCCCGTACCCAACTACTTTATTTCCTCACTGATTTGTAAGATCCTCAGCAGAAAAATTAATATAGGTATTAAACCACCAAAGCCAAAAACCAATGCCAATGAATCTTGAAATCCTAGACCTAAATAAAAGGTAATAGCCCAGCTTTCTAATTCCCACTCCTCACATAATTTTATGTTTAAAGACTGGAAGTATCACTTAGAGCCACGATTTAAAACTGCTTTGTTCCCCATACAATTCACCTTCTCAAAATCTTTTTCCTGGCTTAAAAGTACAAAGTTTTCATTTCTTTGTAAGTAAAAACTCAGAACTTCAGCTAAAATCATTTCCAGGGAAAACATTTGCAGTTCACATTCTGTACAGTCGCACTCTTGGGAAACATCCTGGCCGCTTCAGTAACTCTGAAAAGGTCCAACCTGTTTAGCACAAGTGGCACTAGCTACTGCCATAACATTGCACACTTGTCACCTCTCATGGGACTGCGTGAAGCACTCTTTGAAAGTCATCTTAAAAGCTCTGGATTTGCCCGGGCTGGCTCTCGCTACCAGTGACCTCGACCAGGCTTTCGCAGAGCAGACAGTTACAACTGCTCTCAAAGAGACAGCAATTTGGGGGGGGAGCCACTACCTGCCGTAATGATGAGACACATTTACCATAGCAGTCCTAGAAGCCACACATTGTTTTGGGGGTTGCTGGGGGTTTTTTTCTTGCCCTTGGGTAGTGGTTTACGTGCCAAGTAGACAGCAAATGCCAAGTCTGCTAAGTTTGGCTTACCTTCAGTGATTTTTTTTTTCTTTTTGGACACACCTAGTTCAAAGACAACAAAAGCACTTATCTGACGTTAACTGTAACAAGGCATCTTTACTGCAGACTAGAGAGCTGTACAGTGACGAAAAATTAGATTTTAGGTACGTATTGAATGGAGCTGGCAAGAACTGCTCGGGAACGTGAAAAATAATGACATGTAAATACAATTAACATGGTAGCATGTTCTCCATGTGGATAGACTTATAAAATAAACCTGCTTTTACAAATACTTTCATCAAATCAGACACTTTGCCAGCTCAGACAGTTTCCATGTCTGACCTACACTACACATATTTCAAGCACATCTTTTTAGCAAAAGCTTTTCAAACAAATAAACTGTGAGTTTATAGATTTTTAAAATTCTGACAGTGTTCCATAAAATAAAAAAGGATTAGTTGGGCAGAAAGAACCCTAACTCAGAAAGCTGAACAAATAAAAAAAATTGCATGAACATCTAGGATAAATCTAGATATACTCGATAAATCAATCTAGATGCAGAGTTATTTATAGTTTTTATACATACATTAATAAATATTACTTTCTTAGAGCAGAAGAGCACTTGCATCAATGAAATTGGGTAAGTTATACTATGTTAGCTGGTTTACAAATTAATGCCTAAATGTCACAATAATAAAGTGCTCTATGATTCTACTGACAGAATTTTTTTTTTAATATTGGCTTAGTAGAAGAATTTTAATAAAATACTGTCTTTATGTTAAAAGAGATGCATAAGAAGTTTTGCTTTTCCTCTCTGGTTTCCAGTCCTGCTAATCATAACCTACAAGAGGGATACACATTCAGTCAGAGCAGAGGACATTCCTGGGGGAGGTGGGAGGGGAAAAAAACCAACAAACCAACCAACCACATTACAAGTGACTTGAATATCTTAGCATAAAGACTGCTTGAGATTCACGTGCTTATTCCTCCATTTTTAAAAACCTAATCTGAGTGTCTGCTATGCCAGATGCTGCAATTAATTTACTGGATTAAACATACCAGTTCGAAGCTGTTCAAGGAATCCAGAGCTTTGGGCAATCAGTTCTCGCGCTGCCACAACAGTTGTGAACTCTGATTGTTATCCCTTTGAACTCCTGGGGTGAGAAAATAAATGACAGAAAAAGTTCACTATTAATGTATCACAGACTGAAAATAGAAAGTTGTTTTGTTTTGGCTGTGCACAGCCTCGCTGAAAGCAAGGGCTTCTCATAAATTTGTACAGAGTAAGGATGGCCACAAAAACGCAGATATTCATTCGCTAATTAAAGAGCAACACTGCACGCAACTAAGCTTTGTTCCTGCGCATGCAATAAATCATTGAACGTGATAACCTATAATTTAGGTTCATTGAATGTTACTGGAATGAAAATTGCATTAACAAACATGCTGAGCGTTAACCAGAAGAAACAAAACCCGGGCCACATGTGCTGCAAACAGAGGTGAGAGGGGCTGAGCCTCCCTGTAGGCTGGCGTGGGCAGTGAAGGGCTCCCGCAGAGGTTAACAGGGCTGCCCTCTGAAGGGGTCCTGCCGGCAGGAGCCCCCACTCACTGCGGGCTGGCCAGGGGCTGGAGACTGCAGGGAAGTCCTTCTAATAGAGACAACTGAAAGGGTATCGTAGCTCAAACTACAGGTGCTTGTGTCCTTGAAATGAGACAGAAAATCACTTACCAGAGAGTCTCTGCTGGGTAACCCATCCCCTTGAACCCCCCTTTCCCACGCTGAATGAACTAAATACGCACAACACTTGCAACACGACCTAAGGTCAAATGTGTTTCAACAGGTGAAGACCTAACAGCACTGTTAGAATTCATTAAACCTGATTAGCTGACAGTGATTAAGGTAAATAATTGTAAAAATTAAAGTCACATTGACATCGGCTTAACCTGACGTCAACTGAAAAGGAATGTTCAGAACAAAGATGCGACCAGTGCTTTTCATGTACTCAATGTTTCAAAAGACCGCCAGTAAGTTACAAGCATCATAATAATCCTCCGAGTCCCAGTAAATGTCTTCTTATGATAAAAAGGAGTTGAATGCAATAGTTTTGATAAGATACAGCTAAAAAAGTATTGAAATGTTACTGTAATACTGCACGTATATTTACATGTATTGCAGACGGTTCATTTATAATTTATTTGGCATGTGAGGAGACATTAGGTTTAGGTAAAAAAGATATAACTAAACATTAGATAGCTATGTGTCTAATATTACACCTATATATTAAAATCACTGTCCCCACAAAACACAGTGAAGAAATGAATTAGAGAACCTCTATACCTAATTCCTGCACTCTGAATATGTGTTCAGCTGGTACAATGACTACATAAAAAAATCTTACACAGTACAACAGTTTCTCATTCCTTTGGACAAGCATATAGTCCATTGCCTATGTGAACAGTAATTGCCCCCCCGCTGTGTTTCACTGGGGTTTTTAAAGTCTTGCTGTCTCAGGCTCAGGAGTTTCAGTTGCCACAGCTGCAGCCCATCGGGGTTGGTGTTTCGTTGCTAAGCGGTTGTTGGTTTCTCCAGCAGAGGATCAGCTGTTCCGCTCTGTGGAGGGCCAGGCAGCCTCTGATGAAGAGGAGGAGAAGGGGGCAGGAGACCAGCCACCCCAGGTGGACCAAATGAAGAAAATACTGGCCAAGCTCCCTTGCTGTGGCAGCAGGTAGGTTTCTGCAACTAATGCTGTTAGAGCCCTTTGCAAAGATGATGTCACAACCTGAAGGCACCTGCTTCGGTAAGAAGCAGGAACCCTATATAGCAAAATCATCAGCCCCCTTTGCCCGGCCTTTACAGCTCATGGGAAACAACATGCCGGATATTCCCACCTAACCCTAATTGGTGTCAGCTGGGACACCAGTTTCTGAGCTGTGCTGCCAAGAGCTTTGCAGGAAAACTGGCTTTCACAAACATAGACCTTTGCTGTGAGGTTTCACTAACTCTTTTTTTTTTTTAATGTATGTACAGATGTGATGAAAAAGCATGGAAAAAGCTAATGTCTTACCTGGAGACCGCCAATACTGCTGGCTATGAAACAGCCCCTGTGGAGCTCGCAGAGAGGATCACACAGCTGACTGAACAGCTTGAGCTTAAAGGGCACGAAGGGAAAAAAATGGAAACAAATATGGAAGAGGTAACAGGTGCCAAGCAGAGTGTGAAAGAGTTATTTATGTATCTTTAAGTAGCTGCATTTATATACATATGCACTTCTATTTTATTCTGGCCATTTTGCTTTCTGCTGCTGCTGTTTCTCAGTGTGCCATTAGTTTGTCAGCTTAAACATCTCATGCTTTCCTTAACACCCGCATTTCCAGTCTGGTTCCTGTCTGACCCTCTATCTGTTTGGAGGACGAGAGGTACACCAGCCACAGGCAGACACAGGCTCTTCAAATACTGTCCTTTATTTAAATGGTTTAAGATGTTCACTGATGCTACGTTTGGGACTGATACCGCTGCAGACCAAAGAGCCGCCCATTAACCACAGGGTTACTACAGGCAGCTTTCAGTGGTTCCTCAGCTGTGGATGAAGCACTCCTCCTGTCCTAAGACATCGGGCTCCTCTGGGAGCACAGTAACTTTCTGAGAAATCCCTCCACTGACTGAGATGCAGGAGCTCACCGTTTTGGAATCCTTCAGAGGAAGTCATCCAGTTTACTCTGGCTGGTTCTCAGGCTTAGCGGCACGTTCACCTTTGCTTCAGCAGAGGTTGTAACTGCACTGGGGCTTTTAACTACTGTGGTATCCTAGTAGTCTCACGTGATCTAACTATTGAAGTACTGCAGATTTCAGCCATGATGGGCATGGATTTAAATGCTAGCAATCTTTCTGTGAAAGAAATACAGTGCATCACATGCATTGCTTTGGTCTGCTTTGTCTTAAGGTTCAGTCAGTGCTTGTTCAGTATTTTATACCCCCTTTTTAAAAGAAGTGTAAAGATTTCAGTAGTTCTGAAAGAATTGTATTAATCAGTAAACTATTTAAAGTCAGAGTAAACTATTCAACTTCTTTACATGTTGCCACCCTTTGATTTTTACCAGTACTTCATATAATTTTGACAAGGCGGCTGTTAAGGTGTAACTGCTGTGGAAAGCTGTTTGCTGGCTATAGCATAGGAAATAAATACAAACAAAACGGGCTTCGTAGGAGCAGTCGAAATGAAGAGGAAAACAAGGCAGCAGTAGCAACAAGGGCTACGTCCAAGTATCGCTGGCAGCACTCTTGACTACACATGTTGTCTGTGCTGTCTATACAAACTAAGCAGCTGGTCATGACACTGGAGAACTATGGAGAACACAAGTGGCAAGCACAGTAAAGAGAACAGTTTGTACTCCTCCTATTTGTGTCTGCACATGAGACCCACTGCACAGCTACAGCCTTTCAGCAACCCCCAGCAGAGCGCAGAGGACTCCGTGTGCAGCTTTCCAAGCACGGCAGTTCTGCCAGCACGACAGGTCAGCTCAGCTTTGGACAGTCCAAGTCTGAGGAGACCTCTCGTGCCCAGGGTTTCTGTAGTGTTCAACAGTCTTGTTGAATCTGGACTTTTCTGTGCTTAGCTGCAATCCAGTGCTTCACCAAGCAACCACGCCAGTGTTTTGCAGAACCAGAATATTTTTTTTCTCTTAAGACACTTTTCTTTAAAAACCCGACATACTTAGAAGAAATTAGCTGATTGCCTTCTTGTTTCACTGAATGTACAGTATGTAGGAGTTCCAAGACAAAAATGCGACCACATTGGTGAGGGCACACAAATTAGTTATGCTTTATAGAGGACGACAGGAATGCAAAAGATTAGAGAACTGAAACAGTAATGCTAGTACTTAAAATTTCGGAACGATCTGCTTGCATCCAGTGTTGAATTAACTGCCATTATGCGCAAGAGCAAAGCATGCATTTCCTAGTAACTATTGATTCTTCACTTTATGTAGAACATTAAAGTAATGTACTTCCTTTCAAACTAGTCTTCCCGAGTGAACTGACATTTAGCGGATAAGGGGGGAAAATGAGTTTTGCAATTACTGGGCAAGAAAATGAAAAGCTGCAGTGCTTTTAATTTCCTGTGTCATTGTCCAGATGAAAGGCCCATTGCTAGGTGAACTGCAGCAAAAGGTGGAGGAGACCGAATTGTTGAAGATGGAGCTGCAGATGTTGGAGACTGAGAGAGTTAGACTGTCACTGGTGGAAGAAAAGCTCATGGATGTTTTACAGCTCCTTCAGCAACTTCGAGACTTGGTATGGCAAGAAAACAGTCCGGCGACTTACAAGCGGTTTTGATAGTGCCCCCTCCAAACTAAGAAGGATGTTCGTACCTTCATTCAGTACAAAGTCCTTTACACCAGGAAAACTTTTTACATGTGTTTGCCCTGCGAACTGCCTGGTGATTGAAGAAAACTTTTAGACCTCTATGGCTGACTTTCTAAAAGAGGCCTAGAGATCTCCTTGGATCTAGATCTCCAAGCTCTCATTATCCTCTAAACAAAACGTTAGAGGGAACAAGGAGAACAAGCATGCTAGTCACCAGAAAGATTCTAGAAGATTATTTTTCCTTCTAGAAAAGGACCTTTGTTTAACTGCATCCTACAGTGACACTGAGTCAGTATTAAAGGGATAAAACTCCTTGCTATATACCAAGAAGGTATTTTTTGTGAGAAGTTTCTTACCCAGTTAGCGATCCAAACGTGGACTTACAAAAGCTGATGTAATAACATCGCAGAAATACGTGGCCAGTGTGGCAGTTCAATCCTTTAGAAAATAATTTTAAATCTCCTGCTTAGGAATGGTAACTGTAAGCGCTGGCCAAAAGATGGTCGAATTGGGTAATTTGCAGAACACGGGGTGTACTGGGAGCCGCACTGGACTGCTAGGAACTGACTTCTTGGATAATGACTGAGGGTTCTCCTCGATTTTCAGCAGAACTCTGCCTAATCTGTGCGAGATGAGAATGCTTCCTCAGGTTATCACTTTACATTGTTTGAAGTACGCTCGTGTTCCACTGATGACTCTAGGGGACAAGTGCACTATCTCTTAATTTGGTAACTTATTTTAGCACTTGACATGGAAATTCTGCTTTCATATTGCAAGTCTTACACACGCATCAATAACAAATCCAGTGAAGGATTAAACTAGTAAAGACCATGACTGGCAACAAGCATAATAACCTTTTGCATCAAGACTTCAACGTGTCACTCACTGGTCAGTTGTATTACTGCAAATCATTTCTGCTTAGGAGACAATCCATCACACAACGTGCCGTATCTCAGTGATAATAGCACTTAATGCTAATCATTGCTGGAAACACGCCACCGCGTGCTGCCAACTCCCCTAGCACCAACACAGGCAAGGATGCTGTCAGCGAACAAGATGATTTACAGCATTCCCAGTAGAGTTTAGCAAGGATCCCCTAAATCCCTGGTGGGATGTACTTCAGACAAAAGAAGGCTTATTCATCAGAAACTGTGGGTTTAGGTGTCACTTGCCCAGCATATTCACATCCATGTTTTAAAGTACCCCAAGCATCTCATCTGCAACAGCATCTACTGCAAAGCAATGACTGTCCCAAGGCAAATGCAAGCGCATTTAGGACTATTAAAACCTCACACTGTGTTGCAGAGGTCATGTGTAATCCCAGCCCACTGCAAACTGCTTTCCCCCCTGCCGCGCTGCAGTCCCCACTGGGGCAGACAAGCAGCAGGTAGATGGCCAGCGTCAGTAAGCGAGGCCAGTATTGCCTGGGCTGCTGGCAGGTACACCGTTTCTTCCGGAATAGCTTCCCTCTATTTAACTTCTTGAAGTTTTAACAAGAACAACCTATCCCTGCAGATACGGGCGCCCTAAGGGCTAATTAAACTGTTTGCAGGACCATCTCCCAGAAAGCATGCATTAGTGTCTCAGCAGCAAATTAAAAGTTTGTTTTGCCAGACACGTTATGTAGTGTCCCAACAGATTTCTAATGTAGGACTACCGCTGGAAAAAGACGTCCAAGTCCTAAATAGTTTTTACAATCCTCTCACTTTGGCTAATGTTTATTACATCTCAGTATACAACTAACAGTGGGCCTGCCGCTCTCTTCTCTTCTACAATCTCTTCTAATTTGTTTATACCTGAAGTGGTTCCCAATGATTCCTGGAACAGCTGGGTCTGCGAACCCTCTTTCTGAGGTTACACCACAAAGCCCTTTGCCTTTCAACACAGGCCTAGCAGGGGGCAGAACAAGCTTTTATGGTGCATGCCCTGCTTACGCCCCTCGCCATCTAGATTTTTTTAGACACACACTCTGGAAAATTCTGGCTTTTTCCACTGAATAACTGCTAATTGTCTTTCTACAGCCATATTAAGGAACTGGAGTCCTCTACAAACTGCTATTATTTGAGCAGTATCTAAGATAAAATGCTTGAAAATAAAGCAAGTATCAGGTCTTGTGTTATCAGGATTCCGTTTCATTATGTTTTAATTTTCAATGCAAATACACTGCGCATAGATTTTGTTGCGTACATTTAAACTGGTGAAGGACATATTTGTGCCATAATATTATTTTGTTTTTTAAAGAACATATCTAAGCGAGCCTTGGGGAAAATCTTGCTGAGCACTTTGGAATCCTGCCATGACCCCCAACCTGGTAAGAAAATAAATCGCGTTCAAAGACCAAGAAGCATGCAAAGTGTCCTTCTGGGAAAAACACTAGATAATGAACAGATGAGTAGGAGAGAAATGTTTCAAATACTGGGGGACAGGCTAGGGAGAAAGAAGTACTATGCCAGAAGATTACCTATAGAAAGTGATGCTTTCTAGTCCGTGATACATCAGAAACGGGAACACGTCCAGGGCTTTTTTTAGCGAAATTTTCATTAGAATTTGCCCCTAGAGAAACAATTCAGTATCCCACTGATGTCTGTGGGGCTTCATTGATAGGAGACAGTGGAAACCATGCCCAAGTATGTAAGGCATCTATTTATTGGGTTTGCTGTCCCACTGCACGTTGTATTCCTCTGCTGCAACACAAACGAATACACAAACCGAATATTTCTGTTAAGAAACCAGATCAAACCTGCCCTCCTCTAATGATAGCGTTTCTTGTTCCTCTTACGAAAATTAAACTTGCAAACTCCTCTTCCTTGACAAGGGTCCGGTGTGCCAGAGCTGGCTTTGCAAGAGCCATACAGGGATGACAGCCTGGAGGTTTAGATTTCATTGCTTTGTTCCTCTTAGCAGAGCATTTGTACTTGCCTTCAAGAAATGAACATCCTGTACTGGCCTAAGAACATGGCTTGGAGGCACTTTTAATAGGCAGACAGTAGTCAAAGACAACATTATAAAAGACTAGATGTGGCCCGAGGGTTTAATTTTGGAGAATATTATTAAGAGTGATTTAGGGAGAATAACATACAAACCATTCTGGGTTTTGCAGTTTCAAAGCCTTGTTGTTAGTAGTGTCCAGTAATTCGGGGCGCAGGCAGCCTAGAGCTAAGCTGTGCTGTTCCAGCATGGCTGTAGAGGAAGCAGAGAAGGCAGAGACAGACCTTTGCTGGCTCTGGGACACCAAGACAGAGAGAAACGGTACCTGAGCTATAGGTCAGATACTCTCCTGCTGAGAAGAGTTAGTATCCCCAGCGCACAAGTGTCCAGAAGGTGCTACTACCCTACCCTGCACAGGAACACTGACTCCAGGTGATGCGGCCGAAACAAGTAATGGCAGCACAGCTCAGCTTCCTAAAATGGCACCAACAAGTGGAGTGACCTTGTGAAGCTCCGTTCGTTCTGCACCGCCACTGCCATAAGCGGCTCACCTTCTCTGCTTTCGATTTTCTGGCTGTGCGCTTGATAGGACTTCAGCAGCTTTCTGAAGTCTTTGTGATCGCACATCTTCTTCCCCTTTGATGAGACTAAGTGGATGGCTGGATTGGCAACTCTTTCTTGTGATTTCATGTCACGAGACACAGCCTTTGTTCACACAAGTATGCAAGAACTCAGTGAATGGGCAGTGAACGAAGCGAGAGAACCAGCAGAGAAAACAGTCCTTGAGCCCAGTTCCACTCCCGTTTATATAGGGACAGGAATTCATTATTTGGTCTCAAAATTTAGACATTTTATGTTAATTACCTGAACTGGCACCTATAGCACTGTTATGTGTTACGACTGTTAAACTACAACTTTCTTTGTTCCAGTTATAATGCTTGCAATTTTGCCATTTTCTCTTAAAAGGAAGAGCCCACCTATTTGAAGTTCTAGATACTCTTTACCATGAGCTGACAGCCTGTGAACTCTTACAAAGCCAGCCTCTGGAGAAGGCGCAGAGTCGCCAGTCCTTGTCTAACCCACTGGTCATCTCGTGCTGAGCAGCAGTGCCAGCGGCAACCCTCACGACCAGCCAGACGACAGCTGCCATTCATTCAGACACATGATGAATGAATAAGATTTGCCCTATTCAACAGAGAACAGTAACGGAGGAGAGTAAGCCACGAAATCAAAGGTATGCTGCTTCTGGGAAGAGCGCCAGTTCCTCAGCCAGCGTCAGAGGCCTCCCTTAATCGGATGAGCATTCACACGACGTGAGGATTATGTCGCAGTGTCTGTCTCTGACGGAAGCCTACCCATCCTGTATGGTGGCCCTGTAACTGTACCGGTTAACCAAATAAAAACTATTCCAAATACACTGACCTGACCTATTTAGATTTACAGCCCTAGTTACACGCCGGCTGGGCACAGTTTCCCGCTTTTGTGATAGCTCAATTCAAAAGCAAAAGGCAGCCTATGTTATCACTGGCAAGTAAACTGCTTGCATAACATACAAGTGACAAAATGACCGTATTATAAACGTATACACGAGTGTATGCCAGTAGTGCAAATTTTAAGGGCTTGTGTATAAAACGCATTTGTGTGTGTCTGTATTTGTGATTCCGTTATTCACCTTATTTAACTCCGGAGTTAGATTTGTTATTGCTCTGCTGAATTTTGTATTTGCAATTATAGAGGTGCCTTAGAAATCTGCAACAGTCTTCCCTGACGATAGTCTTAGACTTTACATAAATAGTTACGTTTAACTGCTTGAAAAAGGTACAAAGCAATCCTGTTCCCAGGCTCTCAGGGAAAGGAAGGGTTGAAAAATTCACTTTGCAGCAGCTGCCGTTGTCGCATTAGCAAACGACACGTGCAGTCCACAACTTTGTTCTCTCATTTCATTTCCCTCAATGCAACTGTAGAGATACAAAAAGGTAGGCCCCACTTGCAGACAAATTAATGTAAAACGCTGCACCTAATCATGGTGGCATGTAACATTTTAATGGGCAATAAAATAATTCCTGGGGGCAAAAGTAAAAAAAAAATAGGTTGCTTCCAAGATGCTTTTGCTGTTTCATTCTACTATCAAATGTAGAAACTAAAGAAGCAGGGTTCTTAAATGATCCAACTGAATTTATGTTATTAAAAAGATGCACTGTAGAGCTTTTAAGAATGTGGAATGATTTGCCTGAGAGAATGCCAGCACTGAAATAAGCCCATTCAATTCAGAACTGTGCATATATGAATTTTTCACATGAAAACGGTTTTCATACAGGAATAAGGTCTGTGCCACAATGCAGTCTGGGGAATAAGAAGATTTCTGTTCCTTTCTATACATAACACACTGCATAGCTTACGCGCACCTCCATCCAAAATTGTGATACGTTAAAATTTTGTTAATGAAAGTCTAGCTTCTTCCACACATCAGCTGTTTGTGAGCCTGGGGCAACAGCTGGGTAGCACGTCTTCCTTAGACAAAATGAACCCTTGGTTTTCATAAGGCCACCAATATAAAGATATCACAGATGCACTCCAGCACCCATAGGGTCCCCCTACAGCGACACATAGGTACCTCGTAGGTTAGCCACTCCTGGGTTAGCTTTTCTGCATTATACTGAGTGCCATGGATGCCACGAAATGGAAATCCATGATCCTGCAAGTCCATTCTTTCCATCCACTACAACTTGGAAAATCCAGCTGAATTAGAGGATTTGTCCCAAACAGAAGCTCAGGCCACAGCGCCATGCCTGCTGCAACAGGGAGGTGCTGATTCTTCTGCGTTGGTGGAGGGGAGATATGCAAGTCCCACTCCAGGGGACTACAGAAACAGAAACAGAAACATGTCTGAGGAAACAGCAGACGATAAGCAGCCCAGGGTACATACGCAGGCTTAAAGCAGACAATCTATCTGTGCCAACTAATCTAGAGCTGGCTACCACATTTTTCGGCACACACGTTACTCAGCGAGCTCAGCGTATGTGAAGCTTACAAAATAATTTAACACACCATGTAGCAGCACACCTTCACATACTGATGAGATGAGGCCTACGAGCACCGTTCCTACCAAGGGTGCATCTTCATTACAGACCTATTTCAGGTGACCAGCAGCACGATCTCTGCGTGCCACGCAGCTGGACCTAGGTGAGAGTGGGTAGGCTTCAAAATCCCACTGAGTTACTATGTTCCCAGTAGTTTTTTGTAGGAATAGTCCTTTCGTGAACACAACACAAATTACATTATAAATGACTGGTTTACGATTCTGCCTCAAAGAACTATGAGATAACTTATCTTTGTCAGGGAGTAAACAAGGACTGAAGGGTGTATTCGAGTGGTTTCACCCACGTCCTCATTGCAAAGCAAAAAGGTCCGAAGAGCTTCGCATTTGTGCTATTAGTTAGGGATAATTTCCATACTTGAAGGTTTTATGGTTTGATAGTTCTGGTTTTGGTCATTATTTCTCACTGATTTTTTTCACAACTACAGGGGAAAAAAAGTTCTCTAATAAAGGTGAGGTCCAGTATTTTGTGAGGGATTTTCTACCTCTGAAGGTTGCCAAAAAATAGGGGGAAAAAAAGGAGAAAACACATGGAGGGGGAGACGATTCAACCTAAACATATCATTCAGATAAAAAAATGTTATTTTTGAATAAAGAATATGCAATACCCATAGGAGGATCTTTTTTGGGTTTAAACTAATCTTGAAAACAAAATTCATTACTAGTCCAGCACATGCATCGGGACTGCTTGCTTTCTTGTCAAGCACTGCAGCAGAGAACGCCTCTGGGGAGGACAGGAGAAGTCAGCAAGGCTGCTAATTGCTTATGAGCAAACATCTGTCACGCCCAGGGCTGAGACACACCACTGACTCATCTGCCAAAGGATTGACAGTCACCCAAAAATGTCACCAGGCTTTGAGAGTCATTTGAAAGTCGCTCTCGAATGGGCTCCCGTTTCAAACCAAATAGCCGCCTGGGGCCTCCTCTGAGCCCTGCCATCAACAGCACGTAGCACATCCTACTGCCACGGAAACCATTTCTATGTCACCTTTGCATAACGGCACAGAGAAAATCTTATCACCAACTCCACCGTTAAAGCACACTCCTTTCCAATGTGAGATTGCAGTAACCACCTTAACGTTTACTGCAATTACACATAATACACCACAAACAAAAGGCCATATTCTCTCCAGCATAAAGATGGGAACGTCCGCACCACGCAGGAGGTCTTGGCTCAGCCTCTGCTGTTACACTTCTAGGCTTTTGGCGAGGGAAGCAAAATGATTGCCGAATCCTATCCATCCATTTTGTAACTCAAGCTGTAAACAGCCTGGGCTAAACTAATTCTGTAGAGAATATCATTAACACTGGAGAGAACGGACCAAGAGGGAAAACACAGCTGGAGCTGCTTTTATATATCTGGCTGGAGCCACACAGAAATAAAACTTACAGAACCAATAGTTCCGAGTCACAAAATCAGATTTAAGGAGCCACTGAACTGAACATCAATATATTGAGTAGAGACAGAACAGAGATGGGAAGCATTTCAAACCCTGAAATAAAGAAATGTTTTGGGACACAGGAAGTAAAAAATAACTACATAGCTGATCCTTTTCTGTTCGGGGAACATCAGAGTTACCAATGGAGGAGGAAGACACTGAATTTTTACAGCAAGTGTTGGTGAACACGTTAACCTAATTATTTTAAGTATGGAATCAGGATGTTCAGATCAGTGAAGGAAGTGTCTTTAGCACAACAGAATTTGGAAGGGGGACCTAGGAAGAAAGATGAACAAAGTTTCCACGTTACATTGATAAATCTGGAAATTTCACTTCCGCGGTGATAATTTTAACAATGAGTTGCTCTCAAGATCCTAAGTTTGAACTTATACTGCAGGACTTCTAGCTTATGTGCGGGGCACGGTCCTCCATTCCAACAGCCACAAATCCTCAAGAAAGGTATTAATATTTATAGCTATCATGTTTTCCTTTTTACAGCTGCTGGGTTTGTCGTGGTTCTTTCCCGTAATGGAGAAGCAGACCAGTGTACCTAGCAACCACCATTTCATAAAAGGAAATGGTTGCAAGTCACGGTAGTCTGACCTCAGCTTACACTATTATTTCATTGATTGTACAAGTAATTCCCAAACTCTTGAGAGTTAGAGCATGACAGAGATCACAACCAATTAAGAAGTACCGGAAGAGAGGAAAAAAAATACGGCTGAGACTCTGAAATAAAACACAATGCTGAGACTACAGAAAAGGAGATTCTGCTGACAAGGACTGTACACGAAAAAGCTCTCTAGATTATGTAGAAGAAGAGTGTCCTTCTCTGGAGATACTCAAAACCCGCCTGGACGCATTCCTGTGCAACCTGCTCTAGGCTAAGCTGCCTTAGCAGGGGGGTTGGACTGGGTGATCTCTAGAGGTCCCTTCCAACCCCTGCCATTCTATGATTCTATGAAGTAGAGATGAAATGCCCTTGGGTTTATAGACATTTATCAGAAATGCCACAGAGCGTGGAGGATAAGAAAAGGAAAAATAATTGGGTTCACTAGGAAACAAACGGAAACACCCAAAAGAATGCAGATGACGAGCAAAGGCAAAAAGCAAAGCACGGAAGCAAAATCTCAGGCAAAGCACTCTGATCTCACTAACACACTTCGATCATAATGAAAGCCTCCCTTAAACAGTGAAAAGTATAAACTGCTTCTGAAGGGAGCCAGTGACAAAGACTTAATGGAAGGGGAATCCCATAGGTTTTTTTCTTTCCTTGTCCTTTTATCTGAAAGAACCTAATATTTCAGAATTCAAAAAAATAAACAAAGTAGACAGATTTTCTGTAGTCATAGAACCTGAAGAATGTTCTTTAGCTTGTGTAAATAAAGGTGCTGCAGCTAGACCTGCAGAAAGCAGCCGGCCAAGGTATGAGGCGAATGCTGATTGATTTCAGATGCGTACTCAGGGAGAACTGTTGACTAAAGAGGAGAGAGAGCTTTCCTCTCATTCTGGGCCTTGGTTTTCCCTATTAGAAGCTGAGCTACTGCGGGTGTTCTGTGCCTGTCAGCGTGGAAAGAATGACACCATGAGTGTCACTGCAGGACAACATCAAACCACCAAGATGCATCAAAACCGATGTGGAAATAAATTATAAATAACCTTCAACTAGCTTCATTAAATGTAGGAAGTTTCACTGAAGTACGGTCATCAACACTGTGTTTGAGCTGGAGAGAGCAAATGAGGGCAAAGAAAGAATTAGAATATGCGGGAAGAGACTTGCAGCATTTTTTAATGACTTTACAGTCCTCCTCAGAGGAACACTGCTTACTTATTCCCTGGTATATGTGACCGTATGATTAATTTATCTGCCAGCTTGATAAAACGGACTCTCCAAACTGTTTCTATATTAGGATTCAGTGACAGGAAAATAACAGGATAGGCACAGCAGCATTTTCAGCTTTCGTGATTTTATCACAGGTCACACTATATAAAAGATTCCCTTCAGAACCCAGCACTTGGAGGCACACAATTAGAGGTCAATCTCAGCTTTCACTAGCAGTATCTAGCCTTCGTGACTATGAGCAGAACTTGGCAAATGTCAGCTTTAACGGCTCAAAACACCAAGTCCACTAAAAAAACGGGTTTTTTTTAAAAAAAACCCAACATATTATATTGCTTTAAAAATGCAAATATCATGGTTTTGGGGATGCAATGCAAGAACTGGCAACTTGGGATTAGCAGTAGTGTTACCACACACACTAAAGCCAATACTGTGTGGTAACACAGTCTGAGAGCACTGTTCATGGCCGCTCTCCCAACCACATGAAACCTCTGCAGTTTTGACAACATCTTCTGAGTGGATTAAACGAGTTAGCTGGGGTGCGCATTCCCGACAGTCCATCTGCTCTGCAGCAGAAATTCAGCAGAATCAGATCAGAAACATCTGCAGTGGCTTTCTGTGGCTCTCCCTGTGTGATGAGAAGTCTGGGTAAAATCTGCAGTTCACTGCAGCGCGACGAACGTAACTGGGCACATCTGCGAGTTTTAGCAACACAAACGGTGTGTACATACAGCATTAGTTTGGAAGGAGTAACGTAACTGTAGCTGCTGGCATCTGGAAAAAATTAATTCACCATTGAAAACATATCCAGAGTTGACTGCTTTACTTCAAAAAACCATGAAGTCATATCTTTATAAAGAGCAATATAAAAACTAACCATCTTATCAATTATGAAGAGCAAGTTAAATTCCACAGTGAATTATCACGGTAAACTCATCACTTGGGCTTTTCCAATATAGTCTTTTACATCAGACACTAATTAACTCCTAATTGATCTTTCCAAAACCGACTGTTCAGTGTGACCGTAAAGTTCAATGCCCTTTCCAACTCTCCAAGCAGAAAACAGCAGGACTTCCATGGGGCTGAAGACTGATTTTGTTTATCACCAAATTCCTTAAAGAAGGACAACACCGCAACACTCAGAGTGCTGCTTGATCTCATGTATTTTACAATCCTACTACAGCTACCATGCAGTACCTGGCAAAGACACTTCACTATGTTTAGCAGGCTTGACTGCATAGTTACCAGGGCGTTTGTACAAGGTTCTTTTAGGGACAGTTCTCTGGCTGTGACGCTAGCAATGTCTGAATCGGCAAACAAAATGGCCCGAAGAGCTGAATCAGGGCAGTGAAACAATCTGCAAGTGAGGAGACCACATCCGACCATATACAGTAGGAGATGAGGTGCCGTTTTGGACTATCTTCAGTCTGGTCCCAAGTATTGAACCTCCGTTAGCACCTGGAACAAATCAGATGTATTTCCAGAGTGAATATCGCAGTTTAGTTTCATCTAGAAGGCATGCGTGGAAAATTGAGGTCATGAGATTAGCTCTGAAAGTTCAATCCTGCTCCTAAATAAAACACTCACATAAATGCAGCGTTGTGTTGTAATTTGTCCTGGTTCGATTGAAATACGGTATTGCATTTTCAATACCAGTGACTGTGCATAAAGATCTAGAAAACTAATTACTTCCTAGAGCAAAATACTTAACTCAGCAAAGCAAGCAAGGCAGAGAGGGGAGGATAGCCGACTCCGTTTCACCAAGGCCAGCACTTCCCATCGAAGTACCAACGTCGCATTCAGCGCATGAAACGCACGACAGAAACACTGCCAGCCCTGCCTGCTGTCAGGATGACTGGGTTCCCTGGCGTGTGTTCTGAGCTCATTAACTGAACAGGGAGTGCAGCAAACGGCCTAGGCACTACCTTGCGGTGGGAAATACTGCCTTGACGGTGGTTTTACAACGATGCTTTCAGAGATTCTCTCTCTAGAAGCATCCCCATGTGCACTCTATCACTGCTACAAGTTAGCATAAACGATATTAATACTTTCCTGAGGACAGTTTGAATCCAAATTTTCTATGAATATTTATTTTCATTAACAGGCTCAAGACCCTAAGAGTTCCATAAGACACAAACATGTGATTAGCAATCTGATTTAGACAGACCACTTAATACAGACATTTTGTACATCTGTTACATTTTTATCTTGGAGGCTACGGAAAAAGTAATATCCTAAAAGAATACAGTATCTCAGTCTCTCAGACAATTATTTTGAATTGATAAATTACATGTAAATGTTGATCCCGACAGTGTGTGCTCAACTTTTAACAAAACAACTTGAGTGACACCTAGTGGAAAGATAAGCAATAGCTGATGATTGCACAGCAGCTACGCGCAGTTTCGAACAGTGAAAACAGCAAGGAGGGAGATTCTTTAGGAGAATGGGTGGGAGGAGAAAGAATTATTTGATAAAATGGGTGGAGTACGATTTAGGAGAATAATTTCCTAAATGACAAGAGTTTATCTGCCTGTGTAATAAGCTCCCGAGGAAATGGGATATTTGATGTGACAGAGGCAAAATTAAATCAGGTGAAACCACAAAAAACGTGCAGCAGGAAGCAACACAGTAAGCAGAATGCAGGCAGGATAAATTCAGAGTCCTCCTACGTATAAATACGGCAAGGGCTTTAGCAGGCTAGTTCTCTAGGGTGCAGTAGATAATAGCCGTACCTTGGCCCTGGGGCGACAGTCACTCCTGATGTGAGAGAAACCACAGATTTTCTTCAATTCATTTCTGCAAGCAATAGCCCTTGATATGGAAATGAATTTCACAATCGATCCTTTTTCCCCCTCCCCCCCTTCTTTTTGCTTATTTGCGTATTTCATTAATTACCAGTGACTCACCTCCAATTATACAGTATTATTTAGGCTAGTCTGTTCCCAGCAACCTATTCGAAAACACGAAAGAACAGATTTACTCAAGGTGATAGAACATAAGCGAGAAGCACTTTTGCTGTCTACTGACAACGTGATGCGGCAAGTTTTTTCAGCATTGGAAATAGAAATAGTGCTTCAGAAAGACTTTCATCTTTCTAGGTCAGGAACAGGTCACTGACAGCAATAAATAACTCCTTAACACCATCTATAAAAAATAATGGCACATTCTGCCTGAATTTCCTCTTAGCAGGTCATGCGTTTGATCTGTACATTTATCTTTAACTTGCAGCTTTTATTCTTCACTGCAAGGAAACTAGTAACCTCCCTTCCACCCTTTTTTCCCCCCCTGTATAAGCAAACATACACAGCACCCACGTAACTGACTGGAAAAGTCAAGGCCCCAAAAGAAAACTAATCCAGAGAAATGTGCTTTCAGTGCGTAACATAGCGAGAGAGGTTTTGTTTGGGAAACAAGAGTGTTCAGAAATCCCTCTCCACTGAGAGGAGATGGAGCCTCTCTCATTCACAAAAAGTTCAGACGGATTCACTCTGTGGAAAAATACATTTTCAGACTATAACAAGATTATAGCAGATTATAACTTTTTTTTTCAAATTGGCTCTTAATAAATCCTCTTAAATGAAGAATCCTCATTTGGCCCACAAAAAGCTATAGCCCTGAAATCATAAATGCAAATGCCTTGTATTGTAAGCTTTGCCTCCGCCAGATAGTCCCTGCACACATTCACCTCCACCCGGAGCTGAAGAAACCAGCCCATGGTCCGCATCACAAGGAACAAATTCAGGGACTCGGCATGACCAGCTGTTTCTCCAACCGTGTGTGACACGGCAGCCGGAGGAATGCAGGACTGCCCTTGTAAAGGTTACCCATCGCACAGATTTTGAGTAAGGATTCCAGAGAATTCCATATATTTTGCATCTGTTTCAATGCGAAAGGATGCAGCATTTGATTTCACCATAACATGAAAATCTTTATCCTGTGTGGCAGCACTCCTTAAGACCTATGGCATAGATTGCGTGATACACGAAACAGGCACGACGGAAGACGGACATTTCTGAAATCTATGGTCTAGTGACGTACTTCCAGAAAAAAAAAAAAAGAAACAATCCCTAAGACAGAAGGATCTTCCCATTGTTAGCAGCCCAGTCACAGGTCCAGCTGTTGAACATCTGACAGGCAGATGAGCTACTCATTTCAACAAGGGAGGAATCACTTTCCTCATCTTATAGAAAAGCTGGAAATTCAAATGAGGTTTGAAGTACTTTTGTCTTCTCCCTCCAGCACTGTCTGAACTACCTTTTAAAGTACTAAAGAGCAGAGATGCACGTTAAGTCATTTTCTTAAGGGCTCCAAACCAAACTAGGACATTACAAAGAAATTATATTCCACAAAATCTCACAAGAAGCAAAACAGGAATCGATCCACTGATCCATACACACGTACCCGTCTTCACATCGATGGCCGTGTCAGGGCCACCCACGTGCCAGAGTCATTCTGGCTCGGGTATCTCTGCACTGCTCCACGTTGCAGGGCACAGGTCACTCTCAGCCTCTTTGCGTAAGACAGCTTCTCCAAATCCCTGATCATCACAGAAACCTTCCTTTCCCTTGTTGGCTTAATCTTTTTTGAACACGGGTGAGCAGAATTAAATACCGTATTTTGGGTGACATTCCACCACTATTTCAACATAACAGCATTCATATTTCTCTATCCCTTAACGATCTCATCTGACTAACAGAAGTTATTTTGATGCTATGGTGTGTTTTTACAAATTTTACTTCATCAGTGGAAAGGCAGACATCAAACACACCCGGCTTTGACTAAAACAGAAGAACTCTATTTCACGGGCTAACTTTAGCTCCCTTGTATCTTGCTGGGGCTTGCATGTGTCAGCAGCTGAAGCTCAAGCTACCATTTATACCTGTAGACTATTACAGCTGAGGAAAAAAACAGCTAGACTCAGATGAGACACTTTAGGTTTTCCAGACATTGTCAGGTTCAATAGGAAAAAAATATTAGCAATAAAAAAAATTCAAAAGCATTTCCTCTTGTCTGCAGAAAATACAAAAGCGCCCCAAGCACTGTGCCGTGACACACCAACCATATATTGCATCTTCCAATGGGAACGGGTTCCCACACGCACAGGAAAAAGCTTGACTTCTTTAGCACATTTCCTTACTGACTCGTGAAGAAGCCAGCTCCCGTTGTTACGTGTGCCCCAACACTTCACCGAGCAGAGGGAAAGGAATTAAGAGGGAATAAGTAAGGTAAGTGTCAGTCAGGCATCTCACCAACTCTTCCTTTCTGCTTTTTTGCTACAGTTCTTATTTCTATTTGATTTGGAATTTCTTGCTGTTGATATATTAAATCAGAAGAGATCACCTTTTCTGCAGATACTGCTTGATTTTTTTCAGTCAGATGACACAGTCTGTCCTTGAAAAAAACAGTTCTAGAGGATGTCTTGAAAAATAACCGATGCGTAGATTCAGACGAAAAATATTCAGACTAACTACTTGCTAACAAAGACATAGGAGACCGTCGAGATTAATATTTCAGTTTCTCTGTGAGGAAGTTTATAATTTTACGTAGCATTAATCCGATTTAAAATATAGGAATGCAGTATTTAGATCAGGAATCTAAAGATGTCTTATTTTATTTTGAAAACCTAATTACATAATCCTTGTAAGTAAACTGAAGCAAATTAATTTAAAACAAATCAATTTTCCTACAATTTTAGTCTTTATTAAACTTAACTTCCTAAATTAAAACTCTCAGCTTGTTTTAAGAGCAAAACCTTTTTTTCTTTGAGTTCTAAAGTATCTCTACATTCGAAAACATTATTTTGAAGAATTTTTTTCCAAACTCCATTCTACATTAATACAAATCGAGCTCCTTATCTCCTTAGCATGTATAAACCTCGTTTACTTGGTATTTGTGGTTGTTAATAGGTCTGCTCTACCTGCTTGCGATTTCTTAGGCTTTGTCCAGTCTATTTTTAAAGCCATATTCAATGTGCTTCTAATGCTTGCCTGCAAACAAAGTTATACAACTGTTTTCACCTTTTTCAGTTAAAAAGGAATTTTCTTTAAGTGTATAAAAACCCAACACTTTTTACAGTCTCTGCCATTGTCCAAGTAGTATCCAGGGCAATAGGCAGTCAGATATTTTTGCTTCAATACTTACTTATAGCATATGAATTGGGGAGGAGAAAAAAAGAAGAAAATACATTTTAATTATGGGATTTATTAAAAACTTTATTTATTAAAAAGTTTCAGGACTGGAAATTCCCCGACCTGTGCAAGGGAGGTTTTTTTTCAAAGTCCAATCCAGTCCTAAGGCTAGCTATGTGTTTTTAAATGCCAATAATTAGTAGGAAATACAGGAAGGGAACAGATCTAGAGGTTGTAACTGCCAGACAGAAGGGACTGAGATGGAAGTCTAGTGGGAGACACTCTACAGAAGTGGGAATGACACAGCAGAAGGGATAGTGACCTGTTAGCCCAAAGGATGGTTATTTAATCCCTAAAAGACAAGCAGTACCAGATACACAACATTTCCAGTTCTCTATTCATCCAAATCTTAAACCTGTGTTCTCAGAGATGCATGAAGCTACAAAAGAGGAAAAAAGGACTTTTTGCCACATAAAAATACATACTTCCTCATTAGAATCTTCATACTCTCAGAAGATTTTTAGACACTTACATTTATTCAATCTCTTAAATTCAATTTTGAAAACTGAATTCAACACACAATTTTAACACTAGACCTATGAAGATGTAGAAAGGGAATCAAAATCTTCAGCTAAAACTAAGCTAGTTCTTGCCATCATCTCCTAGGGATAATCTGCTCCAGAACTTTGAAAAAAATATATTTCCTACAATTATGAAGGAAAAGCAATGAACTAGAGACAAAATGGAAGCACTGTGCTCTCTCCCAGTTGCATTTATATTATGTATGCATTTATACTTAATATCAGGAAGAACGGCTCTGTGGGAAATACAGAAAGCTAAAGGTTTTCTTCCAAAAACCCTATTCTCACAAGTAGTCCTGAGAAAGAAATAGCTGTGTTCTAGTTCTGCATTTAGAAACATGCTGACGAATCACACTTCTCAGATTATTATTCTTATTCTCTGGGTAGGTGAAGCATGAACGCGACAGAATTCATCACTGTTGCGGGACTTGCCGTATCATTGCTGTTCCATGCAACCCAAACTGAAGTCTGTCCTCCCTCCTGCAATTGTAAGTCACTGGGAGAAATGAATGGTTTGCATATAGACTGCAGCTCAAGGAAGCTGACGGAAGTGCCTGCCTTGCCCGTTAACACCAAGAGGCTTTATCTACAGAACAACAGCCTGACCTCGGTTCTTCCCGGCGCCCTGGACGGCTTGCACAGCCTGGAGGAAGTGAAAATATTTGACAATCCTTGGAACTGTGACTGTCATATTCAGTATCTAAAACTCTGGTTAGAAGACATCTCTGCACCTTCTCTTGCAGACATCAGATGCGCAACCCCAGCTCCCGTGAGGATGAAGCCTTTGAGGCAGTTGACTGGGAATGAGCTGGGGATTTGTAAGCGGCTTCTCCCAATCAAGTGTCTTGAGTTCTTTTGGCGAGACCTCATTTTAATTGCTGGAGCAATAATTACACTTATTTTAGTAGCATGGGCTCTGAAATTCTCAAAAAAGCTGATCTGCCAAATAAACCTAAGCCAGTATGACTCCAGGGGCTGCCTGTTAGGGAGACATACCTTCGAAACTCACAAGATGCAGTGAGCTGTCCACCACCACTAGCTTGAACAGAAACACCAACCTATTCTACCACAACAAAGCATGTGCACTGGCAACGCTAGTTTTAATGGTGAACATGCTACAAACAGATCCCAGGGCTCAAAGTCTGGGTCCTCGGACAGGCAAGCTTGATTTAATTTCCTTTCAAAAATAAGCTTGGTGATGTATGGACAGGCAAGTTTCATTCTGCTGCTGTGCACTCATATGAAAAGCAGTTTCCAAATTTTTGAAAAATAAATTAACTTAGCATTTTCCCACTGAATTCTCAGCTCTTTATCGCAAGACGACTTATATCCCCAAATCCTACACTTTTTAATATATGAACACTGATTGTGCTATTTCAGCAATTCTGTTCTCACTTAGAAGCTGTACACATTTGCAACCCGTTAACCCCTCACAGGGTCCCAATGGGCTTGGTAGGACCATTCTTGTGTGCAAACAAATGCAATCATATCTTCTTCAGGTTCCGGAGTTTCCTACCTGCAAAACCACTATGATTACATAGGCCAGCTGCTGGATGTATCCCTTATTGAATATGTTTAAAGATGGACTGGTAAGGAGAATATAATCATTAAAAATAATTTTAAATATTGTTGAATTTCCTAGAGAGTGAACAATAAAAAAGCATTCTACGTGAAACCAAAATAATGGATGCTTACTGAACATTCATATTCACCCAAGTTTGATCTCTTCCACAATTCTACACATTTCCAATAAAAATCCTAAGTTATTTCAAGAGTTTGTCTTCCGGTTTTACTACTGACATTTGATACACTGGATTTTATGCAACAGTTTTGAAGAGGACGCACTCTCTTCCCTTCTCTTCTTGTGCCCACATCCTCATAGAAAAATTGTTGTAGTGACTCAAGCATATTGTTTTCTCCCCGACCTGATTATTCACAAGACTCCAAGAACAGCAATTCATGCTGTGACCCCATGCGGTCTGGAGAAGTTAGTCTGGTTAGACGGGAGACCTCTGAAGGTCTTCTAAAATTAATACTACTGTTGGCAGATCGATTTTGAAAATACTCCTCCTAGCCCCAAACCTGAACTAGGTATTAGAGGCTATCTGCCGAAGACGCTAAAGGCTGCTTGGCTCTTTACTTAGCCAATTAGCTAGCTCTTTACCTTCTCCAGTTGTATATCATACTCTTCACCATGAGTAGGATTCCTTGTTAAAGCACCTAATATCCCTAGCAAAACTGGCGGTTATCTTTCTTTTGATAGGTGGCATTGCAATTATCATGCACTGTCACTTCTATAAGAGACTCGTTCCTAGCCACAAACACCCAAATCAAAGACAGCAGAAGCTCAAAGGGATACTTCCAGATCCCTCTTGCCCCTGCCAAAACACTTCAACAACATGGAGTCAAACTGTCAACGCTGACTGCTGCCAACATTCTCAGAGAGGCTTAGGAGAGACATGTTACTGTCTGTAAGGTATCTTCACTGTTGGTCCTCTCTCTCCTGCACTGTCAGGGAAATGCCAATCTGAGACACCACCACTTGTCAACCTAAACCGATGTTGACTCAGGATGAGTCACTTGCCACCCTCCGTGACACAGAGGGCAGCCACTGAGTATGGTGGAACTGCTGCAAGAACCTCTGAAGCACAGACGGATTTGGGAAAAGACACGCACCACGGGTAGAGGGTTACACGGTTTAGTAATAAAGTGTAGCATGGGGCTTTAGACTGAGGAAAGGAAAGGAAGAGTGTTTTCCCTGTAAAATAATTAATCATCAGGGAGACAACATGCCCATTGCAATGTTAAAGTCTGCAAATGGCACACAGTGGGGAACAAGAAGAGGGAAGTCGTAAATGCAAAGAGCTGTACGTTACCTGGAATGCCAAGTAGCTGAAAGCAAGACTGCCCACCTAGAACCAAAAGATGGGTCGAGGACCCAGTTCAGAGAAGGCAAGTAATCCGGTAACCATGACCTCACATGTAGGACACTGCAGCAAAAGGCTAATGAGATCTTTTCTTGTTAAAATACGGAATATCATTTAAGCATAGAAAGATTTATTTACCTTCATGTTTAGCTAAGCTACAATAATTCAGTATCAATGTCTACACAACAAGAAGAATCAGCTGTAGAAGAATCAGAAAGCAAATGTAATGCAAATAAAGGATTGGAAAATATATCTTAAAAGGAGCTCAATCAATTTCACTTAATAAAGAGGAATTTAAGGAACGACGAGATCACAGCTTGTATGAATCTAGATGAAGAGAAATTTGTTAACAAATAGCTGGGAGTAGAAATTAGAATATCAGACTAGAAATAGGGCTCAAAACGGCTCATCAAATGTCATTGTGAATTCCTACAGCTTAACAAACATTGGGCATTTTTTCCAAATTGGTAGGTGCTACCTGAAATGAGATTGATTTTAACAGATTGCTCCGAGACCCCTAAAACATTACAGCTATTCTTATTAATGTGGTCACCTGCAAAATTTATGGTGGGACAGGCCATGAAAAGAGGGACCACAATGGCAGCACGTCACAGGGACATCCTCAGTGAGCACTGGCAACAGCCCTGAGGAACTCGGCCTGCGCCAGCAGAGCCACCCTCCCGCACGCCACAGCAGCAGTAATATTCCACTCTACCTTCTCCAATTACGTATCGCACTCGTCACCATGGGTGCTGAAAGCACAGCACAGAATTTGCTTTTTACAAAGTGTTGCATCCCTGCTGCAGGAAGTGAACCACGTAACCTAGAAACAGCGTGGCTTAGCAAGGGTGCATCACCTTCCGGTGCAGACCACAGTAAATTTGTGTCTTCAGGTTTATGTGTGCATTTTTATCAGGTGAGTACAAACATTCAGAATTGTCTCCAGCTTTATTAAACACTATTCTACATAAATAACCTCTGCAGGAGAGAATTTTGAAGACAGACATAGGAACACAGTGGTGTATGCACTTAGATAATTTTAGAATATTTTCTCCACGCTGAGCTTTTCAATTTTTTAAAAGACAACCACCATTTTGTATTAATGCACAATATTACAGAAGAAATGCACTCTGCAATCTCTCATGGAGAGTTTGCTAAATGATATTTCTTGTTTCCCCAAAATAAAATAAATCATTAACACCAAAAGCTTATCACTCTCTTCTTATGCATTTTCAAACCTGCCGTAAAAAACAGGCTACGCAACCCAAAGAATTTGAATAGTTACAGATCATGACTTATACCAAAACAACATTTGATATGTCGGCGAAGTGGAGGAAGTTCTAACTGTGCATTAGAACATGGTCATCTTGAAAGTTTGCTAGTGTAGGTAAAAGTGAACTGCTTTACTGTATAGCTTTAATTGTACAAACATTAAAAAATTAGCAATAAGCAAACATTTCTGCTTATACCAACCAACACACTAAATAAGGTGCGCAGAATACAGAAGAAAAGTATTTGAGAGAACACATGCTCTGACCTCATAAGAGGAAAGAAGAGCGAAACTCTTCCATGGCAGCAGTTCACACTCCACTAAAGAAGCACTGTATTTATAACTTCTGAACAATTTGGCTTTTATCTGAAAAAAAAAAAAAAAACCACCCTCTGAAAAGGGGAAAGCTGGAACTGCTAATTAAAGGCTCAAGAGCAACATTCAGCTGTTTATCTGGCAAGGCCACCATGTCGTGCTTAAGCCACATACTCCATCAAATTGCATAAATAATGCTGCAGTTGCTAACAGTGTGCAAAGAGAGGAAAATGCATCAGCTGTCTAAACGAAACATGCAGACAGCATTCCCAAAGGAGTTCATGAAGATCCCAGGAAGCGTTACTACATCATGCCTGCAAGAGTGCAAACTAGTGAATACATCTGTTTTCACATTCTTTGGTAACATAGGTATGACTGCTGGGATTAATTGCAACTAAAAAATTATGAGGTTTGGGTCAATATTTACCAAGACAAGTAATAACACTCTGAATTATTAAGCGAGAACAAAAAAATATTTTTAAACAGTTCACTGTAATACGCAGTTGCAACTCCATGTAAACTGCAATCCAACTAATGTGGAAAATATTTGCGGGCTCCATTTATTAAACAGAATGGTAGGCGAATCAACTTTTTCTTTAAACGCTCAAGATTTTCTTCACGTTATAGCAAAAAGCGTTGCTTGATCTGAACACTGAACAATCTGTTTAGCTTAACGCTTGCTTTCTGTCTGGGACCTACAGTTAGAGTTCATTCCAGACCCATTGTTTGAGTTCATGCATCAGAGACGTTTGCTGGGTTTTTCCTCTTTTTTTTCCCCCCCCATTTGACACTAATAAATGTGCAGCATTGTTTAGAAAATAGCTACCAATGCTTACGTGAATAAAGGGAGGCACTTTGTTGTGACCTTACGGTTCCGTCCCACACCCAACCTACTTCAAATGCTACTCGGGGCAGCGGCAGACTCTTCCTGGTTTTGGAACACGTAATGCCCCTTCACAGCTGAAAAGCACAGACGTTTTATTCCAACTGGTCTTACCACCTTTGAGTTCCAAGTTTCCCAGTTCGCTCGAACTTGTTGTCACAGCGTCTTGCATCCATGACAAGCACTGTCACGGGTTCGGGTTTCACCTTTTGGCAGTTGTTTTCTAATGTATTTGGATTTTTGTTTTTTTTACACTTTTCCATTAATTCAGTAAATCAACCGGGGGGGAAAAAAAAAATCTTTAGAACAGCAGGATAACTCCCACTAAAGCAAGTACAATATACTTAAGTGACTCGTGCCTGGAATTTGAGTGCAGTAAATGGTGGCTACAAACACACAGGGCCCTTATTAAAAGGCACACAATGTAAGATGTCAGCACGAAACAGAGAGGTGAAAATCATCGGTTTTGCTTAAAATAATAACAAAATAATAATATCTGTTGTCTGTATACAGCAGGCTGCTCAGGTATCTTTACAAAGGCATAAGCATCTCACATGGCCCTCTGATAACACATGAAAGAAGAAAGAACCTATGCCCGTACAGGGTATAGATGCGCAACTGAAGTAACACTAATATTGGATTCTCGTAACACGGGCAAAATGGCAAACATCAGACACTGCTAAACTTTAAAGAGAAAGTTCTGGACACAAATATGCTTAAATCAGCATGTCCTTCATTTTAGACTAAATTACTAAACAGTATATTATTACAAAATTCTTCTGGCTAACATTCAGAACAATCAAGTTTTGCAAAAGGACACACCCCATAATACTACAGGCTACCATGTGCAGCAGGCTTAGATAGCTTCACCTGTGATAAACTGAAATCTAAGACCTCTTCATGATAACTTCACACCGCCTGGAAGTACAAAGGCAGAACCTGCAGGATTACAAACGCAGGTAAATTTCTAAAGAGTAAGAGTATGTAATCTCAAACAGTACAAAAAATACTGTAAGATGGGAAGAAGAGCAGTTTGCTCTCATAAACTCAGAGAGTAACAAAATAGGTATGATTTCATATGCATAACTAAGAAATTATGCATCAAATAAGCAGTTCTTACTTTGTGTATATTATACTTATTATAAAAATTAAACATTTAACTATTCAGCAGATACCTCTTCTAAAACAGAAAGTGCAATATATTTCTACTTTTGCTGTCATTAAGAAATCGATCTATTCAAGCAGACTCAGCTGTAAAACTGGCGGGCTATAAAGCCATCAAGAAATACAGAAGCTTAAACATTCTTGTAATCAAAATTTAACCAAACAAAGTTTGTACGGCGTAAAGAGCATTAACGCATCAAATAATATGCCTGTGTTATAAATACAACATGGAGGAAGTTGAACTTCACTGAAAAATTTATCTTCAAACACAGTACAGACAACATACCAACCAAGCTATATGCAAGTCATCTTGGTTTCCATGCACGACTTTGGCAATCGTTCTGTATCCACGCTGGAAGTTGTTAAGAATGAATGCTTGCGTAGAATTACCGTGCCCTGTAAACCTACTGAGTCATTGCACAGTTACAAAATTTACTTTGAACCCCTTCCCTCTGCTCCTTCAAATAGTGTTGCAGAAGACTGGGCAATACTTTTTAGGACTCCTCCTTGTGTTTTTTCAGTGTTTCACATGAGATCACCACAGGTATTTATTTAGAAAGTCAGAACTTAATTAATTTGCATTGTAACTCCAAATCTCAAGCAGCTGCTTTGAGATATAATGCAGTCTCACCACCCAAATTCCACTATCAAACGTGGAAACAGCAAGCAACCTCGCAGCTGTGGTAAAGGCTTTGCAGTTCAATCCCTTCGTCAGAGTTGAAATTTAACTTCTCCTGTTAAACTGAGCTGGCTGTGTGAAATGAAACTGTGACTAAGGCCAGTACAGAAGGTCTTCTACCTTGTTTTGGTACTGTTTTCTAGTAACTACTAGAGCAGTGCTAGTGGAGAGACTGCTCTCTACCTGAGAGTGTTTTTCAGCACGCTCCGCTCTGACGAATGACTCTCAAATACAGCCAAATACAAATTGGAATTGACTCTACCCCATTTTGTTTTTTCTCATCTTTGCACGAAGCAGGTGTTAACCTCAATGGAGTCTGGGGATTAATCAAAGACAAGCATTTTAATGTTCAAACCACTATTTACAGCTTTCACAACTTGATAGAACTGATGAATGACCCCTCACACAAGTGTAACAATACGATGTGACAATTCACGGAGCTTGTTCGGGGAATTCTTTGCTTTAGAAGCAGCTAAGGGCTCGTGATGACAAGCGGCAACAATGACAGTTAACAGAAAAAAAGTTTGCAATGATCTGTAACAAGCATAATGGAATACCTGATTTATAATTATCTTCGTGGAGGTAGTACCTTTATTTTTCCACTTACGTCATACAATTAATTCTAAAGACTGACGTCTCTAGCAATATTTCTTCCTAAATAGTCTGAATTCCCTGAACTGCTCCACTCAGAGACCGAAAACATAAAAAGTGCTAATTGGCACAAGAGCATACGCACAGTGATGTCTTAATTCCTCTTTAACACTTTTCCTGTCCTGGCGGTCAATATCCTGGAACTCAGTGGACTGCTTAACCGAGAGCTGCAGGCTGCCAGGAACAGAAAGACTTTGCTCCAGCACGACAGAATACTCTAACCTCTGCTCTTGCTGGAAGGTTACCATGGATCACCAAAAATATATATGGAGACCTGAAAAGGAACAGCCATGAAGCCACCCCAAAGTCCACAGGTTCGGAGCAGTTCAGGACAAGCTGGCCTGGTTGGCCTGCGCTGGCTCAGTCATAGATCGGGTTGTTCTCCTGCACAACTCCCTGCAGGAAAATTTAACTCTCGCTCGCTGCCATTGAATGGTTTCATTTCACAGTTTTGTCATTTGAAACTATGAGGATGGTATTCGGCAAATCTCTGTTACAAAGAACAGAGTGACAAAACGCGCTAAATGTTTTAGGAGTAAAGCTGATTTTTATGAGCACCTTGACTCGCCACATAATCTAAAGGAGAGCACCTATTAAAGAGCAGTTTGGCTTGTAGATAACCCAGGCAGCAGCTAAAAGAGATACCTGCAGGTTGCGGGGGTACACTTATCTCAGTACACATAACCAGTTTGTGATGCAGTATGTAACGACACCCATACACGCAGGACACGCCGCACGACGTTAGCCGTTTTAAAGACACGTCTGAGGAGCGCAGTACCCTGCAAGGGTGAAAAACCGTAGCCCTGAGCCTCGGGCCGCGACTCCGAAAACAAACCATGCCCCAGCTCAGCCTTAAAAATGAAAAGGCAAGGGGGCAAACCTGCAGCTCCCGGATGCCTTCACGGCGTAACGGCGCCCGTGTCAGTAGCCGTGAAAAGCATCAGGGAGAACGCGCGTGTCACGGCTGTGTCACCCGCGTACGGATGCGGACGGGTCCCCCGACGGCGGCCGCTCCGCTCCGCCCCGGGCCGGGGCGCAGGTTGCGAGCAGCGGCTCAGTAGCGCCACTCACAACAGCGGGCTGGCGCGCTCCTTTGCCCGCACACGACGCTTTACGCCGGTCGGACCGCGGCCCCAGCAGGCCCCGCC
>VZSC01004574.1:476970-498061 GCA_013398225.1 Steatornis caripensis
CGAACGGCTCCCGCGGGCGCGGAGGGACCGCGCGCGCGTGCCCGCTTGTTCTGCCCCGGCCGGGCCGCTTCCCCGTTAGCACCACGCGAACGCTGCGAACGGTCCCGGGGCGAACCCGCGCTACGCGACGGGCTCGGCCGCCGTTGTCCTGTGACTGCCGCCCCCCGCTTTCCGGGCGAGCTTCTGGCCGTGGCTTGGTGACAAGCCAGAAGGAACCCCAGCTGCACTGTCACGTTTCCACAAAGGGATGTGGAACTGGCAGGTTGAGAGAAGCTGGGGGAGCGGTTCTTAAATTAGGCGTGTTTAAAAGTCGTCTTAAGACGCCGTTTACAGGGCGTCTCAGAAAATGCAATTTTTGTAGTTCTTCCCAAACCAGAACAAACCAACCCTAAATTTGACTTCTGCTTTTCTTACGCTGGACAAAATCAGCTAGCTGTTAGGGTTAGAAAGAGGATGGGACTTTTACCCAGAGCAATTACCCTCAGTCTCTCAGATGCCCTACAACAGTCTGGGCCTCCGAGCACAGAAGTGGATCAAGCAGCCGGGAAAAAGGCTTAGAGCACCTGCGGATCATAGGGGGCTGCTGGGATAAACCCCTCCACCAGCCCCCTCCAGAGTGGAGTCATACAACTGTCCTCGCTTGTCCCCCGGGGGGCTGAAAAGAACTTGGTGCAGTCGCTGCCTGGGAAAGATCGTGAGACTGAAGTTTTGGGTGACACAGAAATAGGGTAGTTGCGGTTGAATTTTGGCCTGTGTTTACCAAAGCAGGTGTCAAAGTCCTCTATTGTCTTTTTCTTGTAAATTAACTTTGGTGAGCAGAATATTAAGCAGAGAAAGCTGCAGAAAATGGAAGAAATGAAAGCTCACGTTGAAGGAGAGGAGGAGGACTAGAAGTACGGTGCTTATTTTGTTGGTAGTGTTACCCCTTTTCCTATCATGTGTAGCTGGGGTTAGCAGTTGAAAAGGAACGTTGGATTTCGCGCTTGTGCTGTCAGTACCTGTTCTGTGCTTTCCAGAAGTGAGCTGGTAGAAGTGGGGTTTCTCCTCTCAGCTGGAAAACTGGCTCAGTTTAAACACCAGGCACACAGAAAGTGACAAATGTGTCTGTGCCGGGGGTCTCAGCCAAGGACCTGGGGAGTAGGGGAGGACTAGCCTGGGAAATAACCTGATTTTCCTACGTGTGCTTTTTCGTACTGTCAGCACTTACACCTGAATATCCCCGTAGTCAGTCTGTAGCGGAACCTGCGGCTTATTTCTAAGTATTTTACAAAAAACAAGTAAGAAAGTGCAAGCTCTCGAGGCGTTCTTTTCCTTTGGATTGTTCTGTACTTCCACTTCAAACAAAAATTAGGGATGCACAGACTGAAGGAGACTATTTTAAGTGTTACTTTAGGCAAATTAATCCAGCCCTGTTGCTGATTTACCTTACAGATTCCTTTGTTAGCTGCGGAGTAGGGGACACAGCCAGAATATCAAAACATTTGCTTGGAGGTTGGTTTTTTTTTTGTTTGTTTGGTCTGTTAAGGTGTGGGTTGTATGTGAAGTTTAACTTCCAGTCGGGCGTTTCCAGTGGATTGAGATTTCAGAGCAATCCATCTAATCTGGGTGGGTTTGTTCAGCATGCTATAGGAAACAAAATGAGGAGGCGTTTTATTATACTGTTGTGAGCTCCCTTATAAAGGAGGCAGGTAGGTGTGTGTGTCTTGCACACTTCACAAATTTGGTTTTGGTGTAGGTTCTAGAGAGTCTCGGAGGAGCACTTTAGCTATCTGACGGGCTCGTATCCGAACCCGTTAGTAAACAAGCCTGTATGTGTGCTCTGCGAGAGATGCGCTGTGCTTCTCATTGCTGCTGTCTCAGTCGCGTGAGATGTACTTGTTCAAGAGTTTCAGAGAATTTGTTGAATCGAGATGTTCAGGACATGTTTAAAATAAAATGTATTTGACCATAAAAAAGCACGCCAGGTGATTCTGTGTGCTGTTCCGATTTCGTTACGGGTTTGTGCTACTCAAGACGTATCTTCGTAATGAATGTCAAGGCTTGTTTTCTTGTTAGCAAATGGTGCAGGAATGAGAAAATTCCCATTTTTATAACATTTTATAAGCTCATCTTTAGAAGTTCCTTCAGAACGAGTGTGTGTACAAAAAAAGTCCCAAGGAGCTTTTGAACGCTACTTGCCCCGCGTCCCCAGTGGCCTAAGCTTCAGTTTCAGTCAGGCCAAGGACAGTATTACAGCACAACTGAGTGAGTATGAATTGGACACTCACTTTGAGACCGAAACAAGCGTTTTAAGGTTAATGGTGTTAGTGTCCCTTTCTGTTTAAAACTTCAAATGTTGTCATTGCAGTTACATAATGCTTCTGAAACATTTGGAGCCCAAGGATTTTAAGTCTCACTTCTTTTTGATGCATTTTTATTGGATAAGGGAAAAGCAGCATGTTGGGATACTAAAGGTTAAGGTTCTGCAAATAACTATTGTTTTTTTAACTGAAGGCTTTCCTTGCATCTTAAAGCTGTACCCTTTCAAGTGTCTCAAATGGCATTTCATACACTACTGCTTCATCAGCTACTGAAGCTGACTAAACTTCATATATAAAGAGACCTTAGTGCTTGAGAAAGGAGCTTCATGGACAGTCCTGATAACTGAAGCTTTCCCGTTAGAAACAGAACAGTAAAGCGCTGGTATTGTTAAGCTTCCCCAATATGTGCTAACCCTGATTTGCAGAGATCTACCACTTCCGGAGAGTTAGAATATGTAAGCCTGTCTGTATCATCCAGTCTTCTGTTTCTCTTCTTGTTCTTTCTTTAAAATCTCCAATTGCAATTTGAGGTATTGTTCAGTGGGATTGTACAAGCCAGCTGCCTCTGGGACAGGCTGCTGTGAGCCATGGGCTCTTGGAGGCCTTGGAGCTAAAGGGCAGGCCGCGTGGCACGGAGCCAGGCAGGGATTTGGCAGGTCCAGCACACTGGGTTCTAATGGAATTTCGAAGTCACAGCTACCTGTGATGAAGACCACCTTGATTTTTATCACAAAGGCAAATTCTGACAAGCATATATCCAGAATTTCCCCTTCTCAGCTTTGTGAAATGTCTGCACTCTTAAAAAATGCTCTAGTGTATGCTGTTTAACGGGCTGAAACTGTGGCATGCTACCCTCTACAAAATAGATCCTTCTTAGCTGGTGAAGTCCTGGAGTACGCACTAGTTCCCAAAAGTTGTGGTTGATGACTTAATGCATAGTGACTGAAGTCCTATCGATAAAATAATTGCTTGTTCTTTGAGTGACAGAAGGAATCTGGCAAACAGAACAGAATTGTTTTGTAACTGTTACGTCACTGTAAGAAAAGATATTTATAAAACGGTGGAACCAAGATTTTACGTAATGATAGGGCATTCCTAAGTCCAAGTCTATGAATTGTGGTTACTAATAACAGAATTCCTTTTCTTTTGATGAATTTCATCCTGTGAACTGATAAATTAACTGGGTATCTTTAATGCCTACTTTATGCTGCCATTTCATAGTGTTTTATGTATGCTGACTACTTTTTTCCTTTATGCCATAGTTTTTCTTTCCCTTACTGTATCTTTCAGAAAGCAGCAGGAGGACAGTAGGGACGTTCCTTTCATAGCAGATACTTCTTTATGTATCATTGCTCTTTTTAATTTACAAGCTTTTTTCAGTCCATATGATACCAAGATTCTTGGCCTGGTGGCTGTAACCATATTCCTTTCAGAATGGTCCAAAATGTAATGTGTCATGATCTGGCCAAATAGCAAGTAATATAAAATTAGGACTTGTTAACTGGCTTGTCTCCTGACTATTCTATTTCATAACGCTGCTAAACAAATAGAAGTGACGCTATTGGCTATTACAGGGAAGCAATATTCTTTGCTATCCAGAGGAAGGTGTAGCTCTCTTCTCCATCAGCTACTTTGACACTCGTAACACTAGAGCAAACAGGAATGCTGCATTCCCAGCAAACTGGGGTTCCTCATTCTCTGAAAATTTTGTAGGGAAACAACTGAATGGAGCAGTTTATCGTAACTGCTCTGGGTACAACTATCAATCACTTTAAGTGGAAATACACTGCCATACAGATGTCAGTTTTGTCGCTTTTAGCACAAACTGTATAGATTAAGTCGGAGATTGTTTCAGAAGTCTTTTTAGGAGCAAGTGGTGTGATTTGCCAGTGTACGAAGGTGTGTATTACTGTTTGCATTTGAGATGACAGGATTCAGACACCGTCAGCTGGTTAAGAACCATTTAGCACAGTCTTTGCATCCACCATTTCACTGCTGGGAAATTGTGTGGAAGTTGATGTATTTTGCAGAATTCATAGCACAAAAGTGACATTTCTCTTTGTAAAGGCAGGTATCAGCTGATTCAGGGTCCTTACGCAAAAGAGGAGTGGCAAGTGAGGGGAGCACAAACTTCAAATGCCTGAGGGAAAGAGCTTACTTGGGGGATGTGGGCTGGAAGACTGCTGTTGGAGCCCCTGAGCAGCTCAGACCCATGGTGTGTGCTGTTCCCAGCAGGACACTCGAGACTTCAGCAACTGTGTATGTTCAGTCTTGTGAACACACAGACATAAATGCTTGAGCAAAGAATATGGGGGGGTTGGGAGGGTGTCGTTGTCATGCTGTGAGATCTTGGTGCTGACATTTTGAGGCTGCTCTATCACTACTGAAAGGCTTTGGAAATTGGGGAGGACCAGAGAAAGGCAAACATTGTACTCATCTTCAGGAAGAGCAAGAAATCCTGGGAACTACGGGCTGGTCAGACTTGTTTTGGTCCCTGGGAAAATCATGGAGCAAATCTTCCTGGAAGAATTAAGTTTTGACCCCCACTTAGAGCAGGCAGTTGGCTCTGTCACCTCCCAAAATCTGTCCCAACCACAGTGATTCTATGGAACGTACTTATACAGAGGTTTTCAAAATCCAGCATACAGCACAAGGCCCAAGACTAGCTTGCTCAGTCACTCTGCAGGTAAATCACTTTTATTTATACCATGTGAAAAGTGTAAGCTAAACAAAGTATTTTTTTAAATTCAAGACGTTTATCATTCTTCTGAATGCACAGAATTTCTCAGACATCTCCCAAGAGTTGGGTAATCATCATTAGCCTTGTTTTGCGCTTGACCTAATCACATATTGAGATTTAAAACTATGCAATGGACACAAAGGTCTAGTGGGAGGCTTGAGAACAGAGAACATCATACATAAACCTGCCATCAACTTCCTTGCCTCTAGTAATTGCCTGTTGACTGCTCCAAATCATTATCTGTTCCATTAATAATGATTGCTTTGTGGTTTTCCGAGTCCATTACAGTCCCTCCCCCTTCTCTGAGAAAACTCTTACCAGGACTCAGAAGTACTTTTTCAGAGAACTGATTGCTTTAAGCTGTACATATATCATTTGGGATCTAAATGCTTGGTTAGTACAAGAAAGTGATCTGATCAGTGCAGTCTTTTCCAAAGTGAAAATTTCTGCTCAAACATGCAGCAGAGTCAGAAGACACAAACAAAATACTAATGTGCAAAATAATAAATGGAAAAATGATTCCATATTATTTGGTATAAAATATCACTGGTGCATTGTGTAGTTGTCAGCTCTTTGAAATAAAGAGGTTCGGAGAGAAGGGAAATAATAAATAACAGGTCCAGCGTATGGGAAGATTAAAAAACCCAGGAGTATTTGCTTATGTGCTGTCTCATTTAAGAGGAGATGGAGAATATAAGGAACGGCACAAAAAGACAAGCAGTGGTCTCTCATTTGGTGACAGAGAAGTGAAAGTGCAACAGAAGGACAGAAAATACAAAATTTATAAAAGGAAATTCTTTGGTTTCATTGCTACTACATATTGAAGCCAAAATCTTCGAAAGATTCAAAAAGGATTAGAGATGTATATGGAGGATGAGAACATCCACAGTTACTTTAGATTAAAAGCTCCTGGAACACAAGCCATCACGTTCCAGGACATTAGACAACCTATAAAACAAGAGGATTTAAAAAGAAATTTTTCCCTACGAGCAGGATATTGTGTTTGTCCACTCTGAGTTATTTGGCTTCTTCCTCTGGAACATCTAGTACTGGGAACTCAAACCCTGATACTAAACTCATAGTTCTTATGCTGCTGGATTTAGGCAACAGTATGTAAGCTAAGATGTTCCTCCTGCCTAGATGTAATGTCTGTTCTACCATGTAAAAAACGACACTTGACTAGACTGACTAGATCTTTGACTGACTTTACTGAAACCTAGAATTGCTGCCATTTCTTTTATACATGCTTTTATAAATTTTTTTGTATTCTATATATATTCTTTTAATTGTTACATATTTCCTTATGAAACAGCGTCGGCGCTCTCAGAGGATACTACCACATCCATGTGCAGTTGTTACTGCCCCTGTAGCAGAACTGGCAAAACCATGTCAGTACCACAGACAATGCGCTAGCAAAAACCCACCTGTCGTTTCGGTGACACACCAGATGATGAACTGGAGTGGCTTGGCTATGGGCTAACATCTTGTTTTGTGAACTTGCTAGAGAGGGTGAGAAAGGGGTAGGGCTGGACACACAAGTGATAATTTCATCATCTGCCACAGAAGGATGCATCAGAGCTCACCTGCAGGAACCCAGAGTGTCTCAACTGATACAGATATAAACTTTGAGCAGCAAAGTGCAACAAGGTTCTCCAGTGGATATTATTATCCTTAAACGATGGGCAAAGGACTAGAAAAGCATGATGCCAGAATGTATTATGTATAAGGGAGATTTCTAACAAGGCTATTGAATCAAGTCCTATCTTTTGAGTCAGGAAAGCTTGCTAGCCAGCGTCTCACAGAATCCTATCACAGTGGGGGCTGGCAGGGCCCTCTGGAGATCCCCCAGTCCACCCCCCCGCCAAAGCAGGTGCCCCCACAGCAGGGGGCACAGGGACGTGTCCAGGCAGGGTTGAATCTCTCCGGAGAAGGAGATTCCACAGCCTCCCTGGGCAGCCTGTGCCAGTGCTCAGGCACCCTCAGCCTTGGGTTCCTCTCCGCGCAGCTCTCCAGCCTGCCCAGGTCACGCTGAATGGCAACACGGCCTCTGGGCAGTCAGCCGCTCCCCCCAGCTTTGCATCATCAGCAAACTTGCTGAGGGTGCGCTCTGTCCCTTCATCCAAGTCGTTGATGAATGTGTTGGACAGGGCTGGACCCAGCACCAACCCCAGGGGAACACCGCTGGTCCCAGGCCTCCAACCAGACCCTGTACCACCCATCACAACCTGCTGAGCGCTGCCATTCAGCCAGTTCTCAATCCGCCTCGCTGCCCACTCATCTAGCCCACACTTCCCAAGCTGATCTACAAGGATGTTGTGGGAGGCAGTGTCGAAAGCCTTGCTGAAGTCAAGGTGGACAACATCCGCTGCTCTCCCCTCGTCTACCCAGCCAGTCATACCATCGTAGAAGGCTATCAGATCGGTCAAGCAGGATTTCCCCTTGGTGAATCCATGCTGACTACTCTGGATAGTCGTCTTCTCTTCCATGTGCTTTGAGATGACTTCCAGTATGAGCTGTTTCATCACCTTTCCAGGGATGGAGGTGAGGCTGACTGGCCTGTAGTTTTCCTTCTTGCCCTTTTTGAAGACTGCAGTGACGTTGGCTTTCCTCCAGTCCTCAGGCACCTCTCCTGTTCTCCACGACCTTTCAAAGATGATGCAGAGTGGCCTGGCAATAACATCTGCCAGCTCCCTCAGCACTTGTGGGTGCATCCTGTCGGGGCGTATGGATTTGTGGGTGTTCAGTGTGCCTAAGTGGTCTTTGACCCAATCCTCGTCAACCATGGGGAAGTCTTCATTTCTTCAGGCTTTCTTTGTTTTATTTAGTTGCAGATCTGGGACACGGCTGGCCAGGAGAGATTCCGAACTATCACACAGAGTTACTACCGCAGCGCCAACGGAGCAATCCTAGCCTATGATATCAGCAAGAGAGGCTCTTTCCTGTCCATTCCTCGCTGGATCGAGGATGTGAGAAAGTATGCCGGTTCCAACATAGTACAATTACTGATTGGTGAGTTGAAAATATTAATACCAAGTGCTGCATGTTACTGTACAATGTAATTAGTTGCAATATTTGTTTAAGATGGCTAGAAGTGTTATTTTGGGTTGAAGTTAAGATGCACATAATAGATTTGACTGGAAATTTTCCCAGTATTTTTTTTTTAATTATAAAGTGCTGATTCATCAAAACAGAAATGTTTTGCTTCGATTAACTTCTGTTAAGAAGTAGCCACCTTTGTATCAGAAGGCAGCTCTGGATCCTTTGCATCTCACTTAATGGAGAACTGGGTACCCAGGATATCCCGGTTCTGAGGCCCAGCTGCTGTGGAGCTGTTCTCGTGCTAAGGATCATCAGGTTTCTGGGGCCCACAGAAGCTCCATCATTATCAAGCCGACATGTTTTGGCGAACTGAAACACCCACGTACTTCAGCAGATGGGTGATTTTGGATGGACTTTGGGGCAATCAGGGTTTGTCAGTTCTCTGTTAGATGTTCTACTTCCCAGCCCCAATGTTTCTGACTCAGACGTGGCTCTCAAGGCCTGTAGACCTGCTAATACATCATCAGTACTAGTCTTGATTTGCCTAGGAAGCAGCAGACTGCTGCTGTTTTCACAAAATGGTTTTAGCTTTCATTTCTAGCCCATACTTCTGTTAAGGTCTACAGCTGCCACTCTTCAGTTACTGACTTCTTCTGTTCTCTATATGAGTCATACAGAATAGAGGTTGGATAGCCTTAGAAGATTATCTAGACTAGCCTCTGGCTCAATGTGAGGCTAATGGCAGGTTGGTCAGGGCCTTTTCAGTCAAATTTTTAAAATCTCCAAGAATGGAAAATTCTGCAGCTTCTGTGGGCAACTGGAGAACCTCCTGTTACATACTTACTCTGACATAAATAGTCATTATAAATTACTATGTTGCTTCGTTTTCTTCCAGGAAACAAGTCTGACCTAAGTGACCTTCGAGAGGTTCAGCTGGAAGAAGCTCAGAGTCTGGCTGAACACTATGATAATATCATCTGTGCCATAGAGACCTCTGCGAAAGACTCCAGCAACGTGGAAGAGGCTTTTGTGAAGATGGCTACAGAGCTCATGATGAGGCACGGAGGCCCTATGTTCAGTGAGAAGAATACTGACAGTATCAAGCTTGACAGCAAAGACGTCATAGAAGGCTGGGGGTGTGGTTGCTGATATGAGCTAGGTGATATCCCTGACTTTACTGGAATTTAGATGGTGCTTCACCCTAATGCTGAGTAGCACGGTAGCCATATTCTCCTCCTCCTGTGAAACCAGCAATTTTGTAGAAGTTAGACACAATCCTGTTTGCTTTGGTGTCTTATTTTTAAAAAGGGACTCTTGAGAGGTAGTCCTAAAAGTCAAATCCTCTGAAAAACTTACTCAACGTTTGTCCCCACCATTTTATTTTCTTTAACCTTCATACAAGTTACAAAAGTGGAGGAAACAACTTTGGACTGGTGATGTGGGGTGGGGAGACAGGTGGTTGGGGAAGAGATTAATGCACGCGCAAAGTTCTGAAGCATTGAGCATGGGACTGTTGGCAAAGGAGGTCACTTTTGGAACAGGCAATCTTGACAGTGTCTCTTTAAATCCTCAGCACTCCACCAGTGACCAGAAAGTGACAGTGGCTTTGATAAAGGTATTTCAAGTGTCAGAATACCCAGCATTTTGATTACAGGACCAAATAGCAGTCACCTGTCCTAGGGCTAAAGATTGCTAGTTAGTATTGGAACAGGCCTAGGTGGGGAAGCGTTCTCTCAGGTTTTGTTACAATCTTTTTTAAGTTATCCTTTTAACAAAAAATCAGAATCAGCCCGAGCAATATCACATGACTTGCCATCAAGCAGGATTGGACCAGCGTAGTTATTTTAAATACAGCCTTGAGGAGAGGGTAGATGCATTTCATTTGTTATTGTTTGCACAGTGACAGCTCCCTTTTCCAAGTGAGTGTCAGGAAGCTTTTGCCCTCAGGTCTGTTAATTTCATTCCACAGCTCAAGACCTGCATCACTGGAAACAGGAACTGGAGAAACCTTGAACTGACTGGTAGCCATGATCTCCTGCCATGTGCCTAGTGGTCATATACAGGGTTAATTCTGGTCATACATTTGACATTATGTTGCCAGAGTGTTTATTGATTAAGTGGCATAAGTGGATATGGTTTCTGTTGGGTTTGGGTTTTTTTTTAAATCATCTCTTTAAATACAACTGGGCATATAATGGGAAAGAAAACCTCAGAATAGCTGGAAACTGCATGCATTGCAGCTTCTTGGTTGTAAGAAACAAGCATCTTTGAGTGATTTTCTCCCAACTTTGTACTCAGCTGCTTCCCTCTCCCTGTCACAAGTTACCAATTGCTTTTCATTTCTTGAAAACACTCAGCAGGAAAATTCTTTCACCGTTGATCAAAAGTCTACGTTGTTAAGTAAAGTATATTTTGTAATTCAACTATGTATAGTCGTCTTTCGCATTCAGCTCTGTATTGTATGTTGTAGATGATGCTGAAGTACTCGTGGCAGCAGTCCTCTCTGGATTTACACTCTCAAGCACCTTACAAAAATGGATTTGCAAAGGGAGCAGAAGCAGGATTATTTTTAACTGTGCGGTTAAAGCAAAGGTGTTCAGAAGCGACAAGTGATTTTTGCAATCCTGATACTTTGAAGGAGCTCATTTTCAGAAAGCACCCACTTAAAGGGAAGTCACTTGTCCCTTTTGAAAATCTTGATCAAAAAGGACCTGGATTGGTTTGCTGCTAGGGCTACGCTAGTTTTTAGCCATTCAACATATCCAGTATCATGAAAATCAGGAAGATTTAAGAAAGGGCTAATAGATCTTAATTTCAATACTAGTCATCTTCCTTACAGAAAGTATTAAATGATTCTCTGGGTTTTTAAACTATGAGGTAGATAATTGAGGAATTACATATGCTTTGTAGCCTGTTTGCTTCTAATCTAAGGGGTTAGTTTTCAAGTTTTGTAGCTGTAAGAGTGAAAGGGCCTTAAATTTCTCCATTATGACAGTTTTCACAATTCTAATGTTTTTTATATGGGAGGGCAGGTTGAGCTGCAGTACTCCGTAGTATTTTTGGATAGTTTTCCAGGACATTCCCCGCTCTCCTACATCCAAAGATAACAGCAGTAAGTGTCCAGCAGTAGCTAGACACTGAAAATGAGACTTGGCCAAACTCTAGTGTTGTTAGTGATTAGCAAACCCTGTATTCCACTCTCAGGAGAAACTATGAAGACGGTCCAAGCTAAAAGTCCTGATGACTGTTCTTCCTCCTGGTTAGATGGTCCTTAAGATACAGAATGCTAGCAAGCATCCGACTTTATGTCATGACATATTATAGTTTACATCTGTAGGTCACAGTCCTGCAGTTCTGCATGCTTGAACGTGGACCCTCAGATAAGCTCAGCCTCCCACTATTTGCAGGATTAGTGCCAAATTATTTAAGCCGTGCTGATAAAAATTCATATGCGTTTAAGAACAGTATTGCTACCACTCAGATTGAAGTCAGTAGTTTACATAGTAACTCATCTTAAAACTGGAGCGAGATGCAAAATGAACATAAATCCTGCTTCCAGTGAAGTCAGTGAATGATTGTGTTTTTACAGTAGATGGAGAAATGAGGAATTATTGATCCATGTCCTTAGTTTTGAAGTTTGTTTAGTAATCAGACCAAGCACTATACTTTTCCTTATGATTTGCCTCCATATATCTCTTAAGCTAGTCTTGAAGGTTGGGACTCTGTCTGCAGGTCAGTCTGTTTCAGTCAGAAAACATGAAATGCAGCAGCAGGGATTTTTTCACTGTGTTTTCAAATGAAGGTGCCAATTCAGGTTAGTTTTCATTTTGCTGTAGAAAACCAAGACTATGGCTTTAACTCAGCTTTGTCTTCTAACTCTTGGCTCTTCTATGTTGTAACAAGGTAATACAAGTTTGCATGCCCTACCTAACTGAACAAAAGGGAACAAAGAAATAGACTGAAGACTTGGTTTATTTTTTCAGGTTAGTAGCAGATACGAATGACAGTGCTTGGGTTGTCAGTAGTAAAAAATCTATTTCTATTACCAACCTCTTTCTTTGTCTATTAGTAATAGCACTGTACTCACTAGACTGACACCTTCTTGACCAGAAATACATTAAACAGTAAATGTAATTTAGAGCTTCTCACTCCCTTTCTGAAGACTTTTATTAAATCCATAATTCACACACTTAGCTGTGTAACTCAAGTATCAGGAAGACAGTCCTGTTGGTTTAATTCCATTAATCCTATTGAAACCAAAAGAATACCTGGGTGAAGAGAGTGAGTAGCAATAAATGTGAGATTTGTGGGCAAAACCCTCAGTTTGAAATCTTAGGTAACAAATGTGCACTGCTGTATATCAAGTGAATAATTCAGTAGTGCATGGTCAGAGTTCACAGCATAAACATTTGCCAAGAAACCTGTTTAGTGGCAGTTGAACGTTAACAAGACTATGGTGCAGTAATTGCTTTTAGGCAGATTTCCTTGGCTGACCACATATTTGCATTAGTATTTATCATTTATTTTTGGCAGTACCCAAAGTGTGCAAAATATTACGAAAACACAGAAGGGGACATTGAGCCCTGCCTTCTGACACTTGGGAGTGGAATGCAGAGGCAAATACTGAAATGAAATAGTCAGCAGAATGTGGTTCCCAGGAACATGGGCATTGTTACCCTTTGTATTGATTTTAATTTAAGCTAATTTTGTCCCCAGTTACTCATCCAGTCCATCATCATGGTTGGAGCTTGTACAAATATTTATAATTATGTAAATATAATAAATGTCAGCCCAGAAACCTGGTAACACTTGCTTTGCAGAACAAATCTTTTAAAAAATGAAAACACTTAAGACCAGAGGAAAAGTCCTAATGATTTTTTATCACTCTCACTATACTGCAAAGCAGGTCACTTTTAGCGTGCAAAAACTACAAAACTAAATGAAACCCAGCTAATACCACATAGATTTCTAAGAACTTCATGAAAAGTGGAGCTCTTGCTCAGTTTTTTCTTTGCCTTTAAAGAAGATCATATTTATTTGAAGAACAGAGCCGATCCTCCCGTGCAATATACATGCGTTACTGCAGTAGTACATTACATTACATTATGTATACACTCACACAGTAGTGCCCTTAAATAACATTAAAGCCTCTCCTTGATTTGCCCCAGTATATATTGTCCCACTAAGGTTCACACCTCCGTTATTCAATCTCATAGTCCCAGGTAGCTGACCATTTGAATGTCTTGTGCCATCTCATGCCAGTCCTGAGGGAACTGGGCAGAAATAACATCGTTAGTTTCTATTCATGGGATTGTTTTACTCAATGTTATAATGAGTATCTTTAAATCAAGATGAATTTATATATTATTTCATTAATAGAAATTGTTTATCTTTACCTGGCCTGCTTCCAAAACATTTATATAGTAACAGACCACTGAAGTTTACCCTACAGCATTGTTTTGTGTAAACTGTGTGCTGGAGGAAGATGAAGTGAGAACAACACATGCTTTGTGAAACTGAAAAATAAAGTTACTCTCCTTTTGGTATCTTCCAGCCTTGGAGAGTGCTCAGTGCAACCCCCTGTCAGTCATTCTCTGTGGAGACTTCAGAGAAACAAACCAGGTAACGGGCAGAGTGTGCAACCAGTAAACAGTGAGAATCCAAGGAAATTGGAGCAAACATGTACTCTTTTGTGAAGAAGTAGTTCTCTCATGACACGCTTTGCCCCCATAGCTGATGATGACCACGTAGCTTGTGTTCCCAGCCTTGTGGTACAACAAGTGGGGCAATTAAAGAGCAACAGATGCAAGGACAGGTGTAGTTCTTGGTGGAATTGAAAGGAAAGGAACACCAAAGTCTAGGCTAATCACCCTAAGCACTTGATTATCCTTTCTCAATTGATACTAGCTTGTTGCATCAACTAAAAGGCATTCTAGATTTACAGACTGGCAATAAAAGATGCCACACTGTTAGCCTAGGTAGATTAATAGTTACATTTTATTACAGTTGTGTAAAGTATAGTGACTTTAGAGTCACAGAGTCCTTTATAATAGGGCTGTTGTCAGATTTGACAGTTCTTTTCCATGCTGTAAGAAGAGATTCATAGATTTGGGAAATACTGTCTCAGTTTTATTTTTGTAGTATCTTTCAGTGCTGATCATCCCACTGAGATTTCAGCTGGAGAACCAGCCTCCTGGGTATCTTAGTTTTTACTGGCCAGGTAATGTTAGATTTCTTTCCATTCTATTGAATTGGGTTATAGAGCTATCCAAAGCTGCAAAAAATCTCAGATGAAAGCATTTAATTGCAATCCCCACTGGGTACTTTAGAAAAAAATCCCAAACTATTCCACAACTAGATGTTCTGATTTCCAGCACAGGTTTAGCTCTTTGCATCCTTTTTATCATTTCATTTTAGTTTACTTGGAAAAGAGCAGTGTTACAAAATCAACACAAACAAACCAACCCAAATGTATATTTGCTGTCCATGGAATTCTTGCCAGAGGTTAGATAAAAATAGCCAGCATACTCCCCTGTCCTGATCTTAAATAGCATTTTTTAATATGGCTGAAATATGGTAAAATGCACTTTAAAAATAATTGTTTGAAGTACAAAAGGGTTGTGATTTTTTTTAACTGTGTCTTTTTTTCAACAGTATTTCTATTACTTGAATACTGATAAAGGTAGTTACCTATATTACATTTGTAACTTTAGGCATCACTGAAGAGAGACCGTGTCAACAACTGCCTTGTTTTTCCATATGAGTCAGCGGCCAGGGGAAAACAAGTGAAGAGTAACTTCAGAAGAATGAGAAAAAGTGAAGTCTGAGTAACAGTCAGGGAAGATTTTCTATTTGATGTGATTAAATGTGGCAGGCTTAATCAATGCTTACTCAGTTCAAAGAAAATAATTTCCTTCCCAAAGGTAAAATAATACACTGCACAAACAGTTATGGGTGTTCCTGTTTGCTTTTTATACAACAGAAATTTGACTGCTGTCTGTACTGAATAGGAGTGGACTGCTAAACTAGTTCAGTGTATGGTAACAGAATGTTTAACATTTGGAGAGCTGTTAAATTGGCTTAAAGCTGTATTTAGAACCTGTTCCTTCCATTATGAGGTAAAAGTATGTCTCTCTCCTCCAGGAAACCATCTGAAAACCTTTAGAAGATCAGATAAAATCCAAGATCACACATTGACAAAAATTTATTGACACTCTCTTTGTCATCAAAAAAGTGTCTCTCCATGTTTCTTTTCCAAGATACTTTTAGACTTCAATCGAGTTATTTCAAATTCAGTTATCCAACTGAACGGCTGACAGTGACTTCTATGTTCTTTCAGCCTCAAATTTAACAGAACACTGAGGATTAACCTTCCTATCACAAAGTGCGGAAGGTCCGCCAGACAGACTGTAACCAGCAGGTTTTTGCTCATGTATAGCTATCAATCTCCCGCTCCTGTCACAGGTACTCAGTAGCTGTAACGTGTGTATATAATACGCTGTACTCTGAAATCAGTCAGGTCCAGCTTTCCGATCATTCATCTGATTCGGTAGTGTAGGTCAGGGTAAGGTATTAGGTACAGCAGCTTCACAAAGCCACTTCTGTTGAAGGCTTCCTTAGCCCGTTCAAAATTTGCTATTACAGCTAAATTACTGCAAGTGAACTGTTTTCTTTTAGTCATAAATGTAACATTAAAAAAATCCTACATTTATATAGTTTAGTTTTAAAGACTAGACTAGGATACTAAGAACAGTAGTCGCACATTTTAAGCTTTCGTAAGAACATACACCTTACCGTTGACTACTCTGCAGGAGTTTAAACCTTAATTCCCCCCTAAACTCATTCAGACATCTTGAAGTACACACTATTCAGACGTAATAGGTAGCTAAAAAGATCCAAGTTTCTGTAAATTTTAGCTTAGAGAAAGTACCATACATATGACCAAAATTGTGGCAAGCTAGCAGTTATGATTTCTAATTGTTCAATCAATACCAAAAAACCTTATGACACAAAGATTATCTTCTCCAGATAAAAGCAGAGGAAAACATTAAAATGGAAGACTGTATTTCCTTAGAAACTCTTTTTAAGGCAGCTGACCGACACAACCTGTACACTTCCAAAAGCTAGTGTCTTTTCAGTAACTGCTAAGTAACAGCCTATTACGCTGCACTGTGCTGTAGAACATGCAATGACCAATGCTCGTTTTTTCTGCAATAAATTCTATGAGCGATATAGACTCATATGAAGATGTGAGGAGTGATTTCGGGTATCTAAACTATTGCCTGTAAAAACAAGGCTATGAAAGGTTGTCCTTTCAACATGGCATGCAAACTTGTCTTGACAACTTGAAGGCACTTTTAATATGAGCTGAATTTTCAGAGACATTAAAACTGCAGACAGATGCCTAGCAATGCCTTCAAAAGCATCTAGTTACCATGGCAAAAAAGCCCAAACTTGTAGGGAACTAATTTTGCACTGAAATGAAACAGTTACCAGAAAAAAAGAAAACATTCACGTGAAAGGCAGAGCACCTTGATTAATCTGTATTTTTCATGTTCGTTCCCTATTTCAATGCTGTAAGTAAGCATTTTTTTTCCTTTATAAAAGGTATTAAAATAGATTATTCCAAGTGTGAAAAGTAGTTTGATACTTGACAAAATAAAATCCTGTATACATTTTCTTGAGAGAGTGATAATATTGATGAGGAGAATAACTTTGCTAATAGTTTGGCGGTGTAATAGAAGGGATTCACCAGATAGATAGAGTTACATGTTGGAATGGTGCTACATACACATACCATTTCAAAGCCAGGGAAGCCAACGGATGAGATCAGACACTGTCCTGCTTGCTAGACATAAAGTAGATATATACAGACATATACTGAGCAGAAGATGATTTTAGTTATTTATAACAGTTTTTAAAGATTTCTATTTTGTAAGTCTGTAAGGAGAAATGCTAAGATTTTTGATAGTCAGCTGTGCTCAGTGCTGTCAACCAGGTTTTCCCTTTTGTGTCTCGCTCACTGATACCTGACAGATACAGAACCCACAACTCCAGAGACTAGATAGCATTCGAGTGAGTCTGGCTCACACGCCTGTTGGGGAGAAAATAAAAACTCTAATTCATATTGAATTCATTCACTGCATTCCAAAATTATTTCAGGGGTTTGGATGATAACAGTGTTAAAATTATTCAGCATTCTCTAGGACAAATCTGTTGCTGTTTTTCAAGGTTTCTCAAGCAGGCTGTACATTTCTAATCATCAGTATCTGCTTTGCTTTTAAACTTTCTTATCACAATACTGACTAGATCATTTGGAATATGAGGAGACAAGGGAGCAAGCTTGCATACTACAGTAATTTTTTTTATACTTCATCTATTTATGAATTTATTATGAAAAATATTTTTAAACATATGAAACCTGCTTTTTGTTGTGGATTTTAGCAAAGTAGTGGATACATTGTACTGTGGATCATTACAAAGGTTTAATTAAAGTAAACATTTGGCAATTAAGATCTTTTGTTGTTATTTTACGCATGTACCTTGCCGTAGTTTTATTATCAGAAACAACATCAAGTTTTAAGAAATTACGTATCCTATCCTACAGTGCTGTATGGTCTTCTACTTTCATACAAGATACGATCTAATGTACTCTTCATTAAACAAACGATACTTAACTCTCTTCCTCTTACCCTACAACTGCCCATCACTTACATAAATGCACGCACATTAAATTGTTTTAAATTAGTAAGCTCTCCAACATAACTGGCTGGAAGATTAAGAATGAAAACCAACATCCTCAGTGTTGGAGAAGTGCAAATAACTTTTCCAGTGCTTACGGTTAAGTGTAAACAATGTAGTTATAACTGTACCTTTCCAAGGCAACATTTAGATCCTGGATTTTGTTTAATTGCTGTAAATTAAACAAAGCAACACCCCTTTCTTTTTGCTCTGCGCTTTAATTGTAACATCAGTAGACGAGCTAAGCAGGTTTTTAAAACCTGCATTTTTGATCCGCAGGAGCCAAATACTGAGTTGCTTGGTTCTGTATTCAGCCAGATACCAAGACAGCAATCAGTAGTTTTCAACAAAATGGCCATGCTCTAAAGCCGGTTCCTTAGAGTGCTGGGTACGGCTGAATTCATTAGTTAATTCTCCAACGACGACACACTCTTTACTACTGAAACATTCTGGATATAACTACACACGTCACTGGTGCGCACAGCGCAGTAGAGAATCAGTGTAAGAGATGAATTATGCAAGTGTCACGCTTAACATGTACCTACTCTTCGTAGGTATTGACCTTTAGTTGTTGATGTACTTCTTAAAATGTGTTCTGCACATCTATAGTATAGTTTCTAAATCTACATGGGGAAAAACGAACTTACCCAAAAAATACAAAGGGAAAAGCACGTTGTGAATTACAAGGCTATGATACGAGACAAAATGTAACAGTTTATACAAAGCTGGCTTTCATTTATGTAAATAATATCATTATTATAATGCAGTCCTAGAACATAACATGTAGCATAGCTCTCTCTAAACCCAGTAAAACGCGTGGCCTTCAAAAGGAAGCCTGTGTTTTCACGGCATACGCCAATGATGAGCTAGTCATATGTCACCTTGTACGAACCTTGGAACCTGCCTGTCTTGCTGCCAATAAGGTCTCACAGCGGACGCACACCTGTGTTGATAGAACTAACTAGTTTCATACATGCTTCCCAGGTCATCTTCCAAAGCACTATGTGACATGCAGAACACACAGCTCTGACTAACAAGGGAGCAAGATGGGTGGCCAGAATCTCCCCAGGACACCCTCGTGGAGCCTTGACAATGTGAACAGGGTAAACCACTCATAAAAGGTTACGTGGAGGGAAAAAATCCCGCAAAACTGCTCTGATGTCTGCTGCCTGATCATTTGTAAGTGTGCATGGCAAATTAAAACATGTGCCATTAGCAGGTCTCTTTCAGTAACTTGAATTTATTGTGGAAAACAACCATGACAACTGTTTAGTTGGCTTATTATAAGTGCATATCACAAACAGTTTAATGGGACTCCTCAGTCGCATCTCCAGGAACCCTTCCTTGAATTCTCTAGGAACATGGAATAGTTTGGATACATGAGGGCATCTACACACATCACAACCACTTTTCTTTTCTTGTTAGTGAAGCAAACTGGCTTTCATAATCTAGCTTGCACGTGCAAAATAATACCCTTATTGTAAGTTCACAGAATATTTTTTCTCCCCATCTATGGTTAGGAACTTTGCTGTTAAACTAGCAGAAAGCACATTCACAGATACACTTCCATAAAACAAGATATGAAACTCAAAACCTACTAAAAATCCATTTCTTACTCTGAGAAATATTCTTACCTATACGACAAGTGCTGCTTCAGAAAGATCAATAGATAAATCTGCAGTAAACCTAGCTGGCTGTTAAACTGTAAGACCCATACCAAGAGGACAGGGCCAGGCTCTTTTCGGTAGAGCCCAGCGACAGGACAAAGGGCAATGGGCACAAACTGGAGCACGGGAAGTTCCCCCTGAACATAAGGAAGAACTTGTTTACTGTAAGGGTGACAGAGCACTGGCACAGGCTGCCCAGGGAGGCTGTGGAGTCTCCTTCTCCAGAGAGATTCAACCCCGCCTGGATGCATCCCTGTGCCCCCTGCGCTGGGGGCACCTGCTTTAGCAGGGGGGTTGGACTGGCACATCTCCAGAGGGCCCTTCCAACCCCTGCCATGCTGTGATTCTGTGATTTAGCATGATCATAGATTCTGATACTGGATGCTGAGCTTGGCATACAAGAACAACAAAATGCAAGGACGAGAGCTTTTAATTTAGACCAGCTGAGTCTCAGGTGGTCTTAATTACACAAAGTAAACCCACCTGTGCTATTTTGAATACGTACTGATTTCTTGTATTCACCTAAGTGACCACGGAAACACTCTGAAACTTTCAACATGCAGGCTGTTCTAGTCAACATTGAAAACAGGATCTATTTCATCACCCAAGAATTCATCCTTGTATAGGCAAAAGATTTTAATATAGATTGTATAAGATACACAGTGATACCATACAATAAAGACTGTTAGCACCCATTTCTGTTCAAGTTACAGAACATACAAACACTACTTCGTTTTAAAGAAACTCTGGTAACCCTGGCTTCTTGCCTGTGGCACTGAAGGAGAGAGTTGTCTACCTCTTTCAGGAACTGCCTTCTGCATGTTGGATTATTCAGGTCACTGTTTCTATCTTCCTTTAATCCCTGGTAAAACCAGGTGGGGGGGGACAAAATCTCTACACAGCACTGGACATAACAGAATGGCATTCTTGCTTTTAAACAGCAAGAGAAGACAGGGCATGTGGAAAGCTACGTCAAAGAAAAGTCTGGGCTTGTTCATGTATTTTTGGCTGCCTGTGCAATCAGTGCAATTTAAAGCAGGATATACATGTACATTCATTTCAAATGTATTTGCACTTCATACAAAACTATATTTGATCATTACAAAGGCGGATGTCTTTGTGCCACTATACCCGATACTGTGCTTGGAGCTGCACTCTGAACCATGAATTGACTCAACCGAGATTCAATCCTAGCTGTTAGGAACAAAAATAACTTACATCAGAAAAGGAAAAGCTTAGCACTACATTTCTATGAATCTTTTTGTTAATATTGCTCCTTTCCATCCATCACCTAGAAACATTTTTGAATGAGAAAAAGCTGACAAAAAGCTGAAGTTCTGAAAATCCGCAGCTGAGAAAGCATAGCCGCGGTACAATACCCATCTCTCTGCAAGGCTATCCATTCCCTGATGGAACAAAACCCAAATGCTCCAGGGCCTTTCAACCGCGCATCCTTTGCACATTTTACAGAAACAACCTTCACCGCCTCGCTTCCACGGCAGTTTTACAAAGCACACAAACTCTAAACATAAAACATAGCTCTCACTGAAACTGCGTATTTCTGATTAATTTTAAGCCATTTACAACAAAACTGGCGGGTAAAC
>VZSC01004574.1:498186-512342 GCA_013398225.1 Steatornis caripensis
CTGGCGGGTAAACACATCTTTCCCAGCAGCTGGGAGAGGTTTCAACAGCTCCAAACTCTGAGCTCATCCCTCGAACTCCTGGAGTGCAGTTTCTCAGTCGCCAATAGGAAAAAACTCACCAAGGGCTTTGCACGTGTTTGAAACCAAGAAAAGCTACAAATAAGAGGAAGCTAAAATTACGAATGAACACTTTCACCTGCTATTTTTTAAGCATTTTGGCTTACTGAGGGTCTGCCAAGCCCCTATTGCCACTTACCAAGCCAGTCATCAGTCCACAGAGCTGGAGGACCTGAAATACCCTGAGCCTTGGAGAACTGCGTCGGGGAAACGGTTTTGCATTTTAGTACTTCTACGGCAGGGGAGAGGAGGAGAATAAAGAAAAGGAGGGGGGGAAAAAAAAAAAAGAGAAACGGGAGAGGGTCGCAACACTCCGCCTTCTCTCCGTCCGCCAGCCGCGCAGCACCGCGCCTCAGCCGCGAGCAGCCCGCCCGAGGTAAACCCAACATGGCGGAGAGCGCCCCCGCCGCGAGCTGAGTGAACAGGACGCACAAAATTCAAAGACTTAAAAGTCTGTCAATGTAGCATCTTCATTTCTAAGGCATTACGTAATAATATAATGAACAATATGTGTTTTTTTGAGGGGACACATTAATAAAAAGATAAAGATGACAAGTCTTTTGCTGAATTCAGTATTGGGTAAAGCAGCTGGCATGGAAGGTTTGCCCGAGTCACATACTAACAGCATCTCAGCACAAATATGTTCACCAGAAATTTAAGCGCAAACTGGAGTGGGAGTCCCTGAGTTCTACTCATTTTGCAAAGGGTGAGGAGTTTGCTATACGTAACACCAGTAATATTTCAAAATTCTAACTGCGGTGCAAGTGCTCAGTGCGCATAAACATTAGAACGTGTCACTGAGGAAGCAGTTTGCTTTCACGCTCTAGAGCTAGACCTATGCTGTGTGGTTGCAGTACTAATTAGGGAATACACAATCTAATTCCAATGTACCTAGCTCAGCACTGCAGTGAAGTTGTGGGAGCATCTAGCAAGTGGCTGCTGTGAGGTCCTTCACCTTTGGCAAGAGCTCCAGGTAAACATCCTCAGTGGTAACTCACTATACTCCTTCAAATCCTTCCTTAAAAATTTATTTTTCACGATATGTCACCAAAATATGTGCCTAGCTCACTGCTGTACCACAAGCGTCTACTACACTAACATTTCTCTTTTGTGTTTTATAGTAATACCCGTTTATATTAATCATCTTTGTCCACCCTCTGGCAACAACTGCCTATTCTTTGCTTTGTGGAGATACAGCTCCAAATCTAGTCCGCTACTGGGACTCAGTCATATATCCATATGAAGAACCACATTAAAGCCAGCTCAAGCAGACTCAACAGGCAACATTCACACACCTGCAACGCAGACATAACCTGAGAGGGAGATAAGACCAAAAACTTGTCTTCCTTCCAGTTAAAAAGCAGTAACAGTCTGATTAGCAGCCAAACAGGATTTTTTTTTCTACATACGCATTGTAAGTTAATGTGTCCATGAGGGATGAGGTTTAAAAAGTAAATACACAGTTCCTTCATGAATCTTTTCAAGTGTTCACGCATATTCTGGAGGATAAAAAAAATGAAGAAACAAATGGAACATTTTCTGTTCTTCATCAACTTTCACGTTTTTATTCCTTGCTTCACTGACAGCCTGAAACCATTTCCGGTAATTGCTGAAGAGCTCTGCAACATGCTTCAGTATTGAAACAACACAACTCCAGTCACCCTCACATTTTACAAAACTACAATCTCGACTTAGAAAGATGTGGCATACTTTGCAAATAATTGGGGTAGTACGGAAAAGTGCTAAAGAAAGTTATATATATCTGTATACTGTAACGATTTAAAAAGGCAAGAATGTGCTGCTGTAATACTTTCCAGTGAAGCAACAGGAAATACACTGTTCAGAGCAGTGTCCTTAAACTGGATCCAGCAAGGTACGCTGAAAGCTACTTACGAAACATTATGCGTGAATGAATCGACAATCATAGTAGAGAGGGGGATTACAGAGGTTTGCAAATGGAAAAAACACAACTAAAAGGCCTGACTTCAGAGCGGCAATGTTCTCTGCGTGACGTGAGTTTTCAGATTTTGATTTCAGGATAATAAGCAGTGAAGAAGCTGGCCGAAGAAGAAGGCATTTCACTTCATGCCACCAAATGCCTATCAATGCTTTTAAGCTAGCGTTCTGCTAGTTCTGCAAGATCTTGGTAAAACTGAAGACCCACACAGATTTTTGTTCATACAATTTCTAATTTGAATAAAAGATTCCAAACCCATAGAAACCTGACTAGCCCCCAAGGTGATGTTAAGTGATATTTGTGTGTAAGTTGACTTTGTTTTTAAACACACTTAATTGCCTTACGTTTTCCAAGCTTATGCCACGAGTACACATATACTGTGTTCTAAAAAATTAACACAAAAATATTTTCAAAGACATCTTTTGGATGAAAATGTTGAAAAGCATTTTACAAAAATAACATAAAATAAATTACTTTTATAGCTGTTCATTTAAAAAAAACAAATCCATGAACCAAACAACGTAAAACATTGACACAAAATGAACTATACTACACGAAGGCTGGTTAATTACCACAGTGGTATGAAGCTTCAAGTACATTACTAGGCACTTTTTGCCTAATCAGTAGTCACTCATTCAGTGGAAAAGTCCACGTGACAGAAACTCCTGAAACACAATTGCTAAAGCTTTCCAAGATTCTAAATTCCTCAGAAAAGTGCAGATAAAAAAGGCAAGGACAAAAAGGCCAGGTATCGTGCCACACTGGACACCCGCTGTTAGCCACTTTCCTTACACGACTGTGTCCAGCTTCGTTGCAGTTCCAAACGTGGTGTTAACAAGTCAGCCTTCTCCATCTTACATGGGCATTTCTGTTAAGGCTTTACGTGTCAGAGTAGAGCGAAGCAATGGCAGCTCCAGACACAAGGCAAAACAGATAAAAAGAAGGGTTATACGTGACCAAGTACAAAGCGGCAGAACGTACCTGAACTTGGCTCTTATTTGAAAAGGCACTTGTTACTTGCAGAATACCAAGCAGTAATACAGGTTGTGCTCTGTACCAGCCAATTCGTAATTGTGTGAATGACCCCAGCAACCCCGTCCAATACCCTCAAGACCCTCAATACCTAGAAGCTAAATCTTCCAGCAAACACAAGAATGTACTGTCATGTGGGAATTTAAGTACCAGTAACACGCATAAAAAACTGCAATTAAATTACCTAATGTAACGAATAGAAGTACAGTAAACGGCAACTAAAGCAAGAAATAACATATCTTAAAATACTTTTGAAAGCATAGTTGTTACTTAATATACTTATATTAAGTATATTACTGTATCAAAGTATATTATTAAGACGCATACTTAATATAAGACTGTATTAATTTGAAAGTTAAACATTTTAGAAAGCAGCAGTTTGTAGCATGACTTTAAAGCATGGTTCGGTTCTTGGGAAGGAAAGCACAGCGCTGAGCAGTCCTTCAGGAATCATGGCATCTCAATTAGGTGCAAAGTTCTCCAGCTGGAAGACCAGGTCTACAGCAGCATCAACATCTGGTACAATATGATCTGGTTCTACTAAACCAGGATCGAATCTAAAATCTCGGTGGCCATGGAACACCGTTTCAGTTATGCTCTGCCTGGTGTCCAAGGGTACCTCTGTGTGAGGGTTGTAAACCCCAGTACAAACAAGAACAGACCTACAGTGGGCAGCAGCTGCAGACGCCAATTCGTTCTCCCAACTGGTGTCTATTTCATCATCCCGAGAGAGGGTGGCAGATCCTCTGCCACCAGCAACTTTGGCCTGAATCCGGGATTTTGAACCTTTTCTGGAGTTGTCTTCAAGGTAGCGATTGTAAAGGTTAGCACCATAGACATCAGTCATGAGATTATCTCTGAAAACATAAGAAATCATAGTTTAGTCATAAAGTCTAGTCAGCAGTGCAATTTTAGTTGTCAAATTTCAATTGGACGAAAGATGTTTTTACGATTTCGATTTAACAGCTGATTTTATACTTTACATAACCTTATGTGCAAGTATGCAGACAGGAAGAAATCCCAATCCTATAGCTATTCTATTTCATCATTTTCATTCAGCATGATGCGTGATAAAAGTGAGTAACTCTCCATATTGGAATTACAGACCGTGGCAGGGGGAAATCAAGGATAGGTATTAGCAGTCCATGAATGATCTTATTGTATTTCCAAACATCTTAGAGATTTTGGAACAGTCACAATACAGCTCTATCTCTTTCTGTGAAAAGGATTCTATGATGTGACAGCATGCACAGTAGCACATGACCGACCTTAATGACCTCACAAATAAATTCTAGCTCTACATTCCCTAATAATCATGAGTTACTCAAAATTTGTTGGTGTCATTATACTGGTAAACCTAACAACACAAAACACGCAGGCAAATTATTTTTGTTAGATTTACACAGCCTATTACAGAAATTTAAAAAAAAAAATTCAAAAAAAAATCGGGAGAAATCTTTGTTGCATATAAACCACTTTTTGTGCTTCTAGAGAAATTACACGTAGAAAGAGCAAAGCATTATTAATTTTCAAGATTAGAAACAGTGAGGCTCAAAATGTCACAAAACGTACACCGCAGCAGCAAGAACGCTGGGTGGTCCCCATGGCGTGAGAATCGAAGCACTAAGAGTTGTGTATTTCTCACTGCTGGCATTTACGTTGCGAGCAATTTCCCGATTACCTCGTTAGACTTACGATATCTTACCCGACAGCATAAAGAGTTTGAATAGGTTGCTTCCATTGTCTTTCTGCTGCCTGAGCCCTGATGAGGTATTCCGCATACTGGTAGGTCAGTTTACTAGGTTTGCCCATTAAGGCCTCATATTTCAGATCTTTGCCAGTGATCTTCTTGTAAATGTTTTCCAAGCAAACCATGAATGTTCCATGCCCAAACCTACACAGATGTAAAGACAAATCACGTTATATTAAGTACATATAAAACAAAAAGGCTTTTTTGTTTCACACTCTTTTAGGAATATTTAGGAATATATCATATCATGTAACTATCAAATTTGCCCCGTTTGCATGCAACACCTCCACAGCTGTTTCTCTGAAAATTAAGCACTGATTAGCTGAACAATAAAGACCACAATAAAAACATGTTACTGGGAGAGCACAACGGACATCTATTCTTAAAATGCAGCAATGGTTTGCATTAATGTTACCTGCATTTAAGTAGACACCCTAGTTACAAAAGTGATGCTTCTTGAAATAATGCCTAGCCTGTGATGTACTCTCTGCAGTGACCCAACAGAATCCTCTAAATTAGCAGAGGAGAAAAGGAAAAGGAACGCTAGAATCAGACAGAAGGAAAATTAAGCTCTCCTTAAACACAAGAGTATACCAACACCCGCTTGTAATATGGAAACAAAAAACCTTTGTGGGTTTCTCTAAAAAACTAGATGCGAAGGAGGATCAAAGGAACAAACTATAATTTGCAGCATGCTTTTGATAACTCGGTTATTACTGTGATCAGTGTGGAAACAATGATGATGGGTCATCAACACAGCCAGTGAATCAGTAATTTAAATGTAATCTCATAATGAAAAAAAAAGCAGGTTTACTTCATTGCTGAAGTCAGGGTGTGGGATCAGGGACGAACTAATACATATCACTTGAGAAATACGGAACTACCAAAAACACCCTAAGAAGAGTAAGCAGTTGCTACACAGCAATTCTATATACCATAAAGCACAAATGCTAATGAAGGGCTGCTAAGTAACTTATACTGATCTATGTGCATTAGGTCTGCTCAAACGAGGTATCCATAGCCTAAAAAACCCCAAATGGCCAATGTAATGAGCATCGGAAGCCAGTGGAGAGACATGAGGTGCACTAATACAGAAATTAAGTCTCTAGTGGCCTAGAAATCAAAATAGTCTTTAAAGAAAAAAAAAAGCAGCAAAGAAGGAAGCAGCTGTAGCGCTTTCAAATGTGGCACAGAATTAGCCCTCCTGAACGCTGAGCCAACCCTTTATTCCCTCTCTCTACCTTGTTTCTTGCTTTGTATTATGAAATACCAACAAATAAGCATAAAATTATTTCCAGCAATTATTAGCAACAGCTTAAAACCACTTAGTCATGGTATTATATTCCAATAGTGAAGGTAACTCCACCGACAGATGCAAACTTGTCATACTGTCAAACTCAAAGGAAAAAAAACCAAACTTTATACTGGATCTTTCCCAAAGGGCACAACTGAAACTACATAGCTTATTCACTGCAGATAGATCCGTTGCCTTACTCTAGCCTGAAACTATCACAACGCATGTGTCTTTTGCCAGCGTGCTAATTAGAGATGGTGTCTGCATCCAAGTAAGGACATCTGACATGATCTCTGACCCAAGATCAAGGCAGCAATCCAGTCACAGTAACAATGATTTCTATTTCAGTCTACGTTCAAATTTTAGACCGGGGACGAGGGAGGGGAAATAAAACTATTAAAGAACTACCTTCTACTAAAATCAAACAAAACCACTGGCGGAGATCATGCCACCTTGTTCCACGTGTTCTACTTGGTTTTTCTTATGTTCCTTCAAGAGCTCATTATATTGTCCTCTGCTCAAAAACACTCACTGCTTTCAACTAGCAGGGTCAGCTCTTTACCCTACCAGAAACTGTAGGGTGGCAAAGACAAATACCTAAGAACGACCTAGGGAAATGAAACAATAGCCTTGATAACTGTTTCATTTTTTCCTTTGAATCGAGACTCTTGAGGCCCTCAAGCAAAAAATCTGTCTTTCCCCACTTTTCTGGGAGTAGGGAAACAAAAAGGTTTAGGGCTTAAAAGCAGTTTTTATCTTGAGTAACTGATTAACTGAATGCAATAATGTAGACAGTACTAAGGCAGCATTTGCTGAAAGTGCACTGCTTTAGAAACGTGTTCAAAGCTGAGACCTACTGCGAAGCTATGGTGAGCATTTTGTACAAAAATATTGACTCGTGAATTTCACTGAAGAAACAAGGAAACCGCAAACACACCACGACATACACACGCGTTATAATTGCACTCACCTTGGGGACTGTGCTTCAGCTACCCACATCAGATCCATGTTACAAGCAAGTACGGGAACGTGAGGGTAATTTTCATGGTGATACGGATTTCCGGGATAGCCACTTGTGAGCAAAACATCTATTATGAGCTGGAGGTTGGTTTCCCATCTGACTGGCTCCCCAAACAAAACAACAGCTATGAGAACAAGAATTACAAAACAGAATTACAGAATTAGTTATCAGGGCACCAGATTTCTGACACTAAAACTTGATCTGAAGAGACTGAACAAGCAATGCGATTTAACCGTGAACTAATGTAATAATCACATCAACTTTAACTTATGTTTTTAATATATTACATACCCATTCATTCACAGAAAATCTCAGCATTAACAAGACCCCGATGCAAAATCTACAGGTTTAAGAAATTTTTTTTTTATTGGCTAAGTTTCTCCATAGCACCACAAAATACTAACTTGTATTTCTAAGTCTTCCATACCTTTGTGAATTCTATGTTTATGTACAGTATTTAAATAATCCAGCAGAGATGCTATCTTGTTCATCTTAAAACAAAATTTGAGTGTTGCTTTTGGACATTTTTCCGGTCTCCAGCAATAATCTGACGTGGATTTTTTTAAAATCCTGAAGTCCAATTTCTACTGTCCTGTACTTCAGATGAGACGAGGGTGAATCTGGTCTGCTGAAACAAGATGCTTCTACTACAACTCTGAAGTGACCATCCTGACTACTGTACGAACAAGATCGGTTATTTCTGAACACGTCAATTCATTCCTCATTTTTGAAAGGAAGGCAACAATAGCCTTTTAAAGAGGATGGAAAGGAAAGCAGCCCTCACCTGTCTTCTGAAACGTCAAACACACACGGCTGAGAACTGCCCACTTTAAAAAAACAGCTTTATCACAAGCAACACATTCCACATTAATGACAGGTGTCATTAAAAAGGAAATTCTAGAATTGCCTCAGCCAACTTTCTGAAGCGCCCAGCAATCTAAAATTAAATTCTAATTATAAAGAAAAGTACAATAAAGATATTTCATCTATTAATGGATAGTTGCAAGTTAAGTAAAGATAACTGACCCTCAATCTTGGGAAGCTCCACAGCAGAAGGGTACTGCAATAAGAAAAAAGTAAGAGTTTTCTACAAGATTAAACATCCACTACTATTTTTAACAGAATAAATTCAAGCATAGCTCCCACAGTTGCCTTCTGCAGCACTGACAGGAAACGCACCCTCTATTTTGGTATACACCTGACATCAGTTTACTTAGAAACTTGTATTTCAACTCTGAAGTGAAACCTCGTGGCAAATGGACAGCAGACGAGTGTGTTCGACACGCGCTAGCCTCCTACATCTATTTAACTTCCTCTGGCAAGCTACAAAGTTTCAGTTGCCTAATTTACTTGTGTATGAAAGTACGGCTGTTCATTTTTCTGCAGTAGGAAGAGGCCTCTAGCATTAACAAGACATTTGAAAAATACATTTTGAAGCGTATTTCTTTAACATTGCTAAGAAAGAAAAATGCATTTTATAACACATATTTGCCAAACAACTAAGAGTCTGTAGCTCACGATTTACTCCGCGTGGTGACAAGTAACATCAACAGTTTCTTGACCTTCTACATGCGCGTGGTTGAGAAGCAAGGCAAAACGTGACACAGCTTCTTGTATTCTACGAACCACAAAGAATTTCTTGACTTCACATGGGAAAAAACCACTTTATATACTGACCCTGAATGTGTACACTACAGGCGTGTACTCACTGTGTGTGTATTCACGTCTTTTTGAAATTCTGCACAATTCAGTTGAAACCATACTGTACATACTGTTAATATTTAAATACTGGTATAAACAAGAAAGGGAGTCCTTTGGAGAGAAATTTGTTATCTGCAAGGCATTAATTTACAATCAAAGCAATCTCACAGCCTAGGAACAAGACGAAGACAATCCTATACTGCAGGAAAAAGCTTACCTTATCTTCCACACACCTCAGGAAGCTAGTAAGTTTTCCAAGACAGATTTTGAATTAGGCACCTGTACTAAATTATAAGTTTTTCCACAACTGTAAGTTACAAAATCAAAGATTATGTTAAAGAATTACCACTGCTAGAAAAGTCTATACAGCCGTTCTCGAAAAGGCTGTAATGAAACGAATGAAGAAGCAGAAAAGCAAAGTCAAAACCACAGTGCATTAGCTCAGTAGTTTACATATTGACCCCTATTATAGAATGTCACCTAATGAGCAAACAAAGAATATGAGAACAAAAATACTCACTCACCAGAACGTTAGGTCTCCTGTCATGGTCCACTACATCTAGCCAAGGGTGCTTCTCCCGCAGTGTTTCAATGGTAATAGGTTGACAGAAACCAAGGCTGAGAAAATACCAGTTAAGGACACAGAACCGCTTGTATTAAAAGACTTAAAACCCCAGTACTTCCATTTTAACAGTTTTAACATACGCAGTTTATCTGCTAAAGCAAATTAGTTAAGGAATGAAAGCAACATATCAAAGACTGACTTTTTCTTCTGTGAGATAAGACGATGATAATCTTGTTATTTATCAATGGGAGACCTGTGTGTCCGAAATCTTAAGACAGGAATTATACATAAATCTCAAAATATGAGATGACAAGCAAGAAGCCACTCTGCACCTGCAATACTCCAAGGTCATCTTTACGTAAGCACAAAAAGAAGTTTATCTGACAGCAAGACAACTTCTTGTGTAATTACTATCGGAAAAAAATATGAGCTAGTCGAGCTAAAAATACCGTCTCCACAAACTGTGCTTTCCTTCGGCCACGGTAAACTGCAAAGGTATTGCTAGACACACAAACACAATAAAGCTCAGTCTCTGACTGAGCAAAATGGCGGACCGACCAACCAGGTTTAATTATGCCCTAGGGGTAGTTAAGGCAAGTACTGAAACACATCAAAAAAGGACAGGACCAAAAAGGAAAACATAACTTCCCAATTTCCACAGCAGCGCTCTTAAATGCTGATATATCCCCTTAATTTAAACTTAGTTAACAAAAGGCAACCAAACTGTACTGTTGGTTTGTGTAAAAAGCAGTTGTGATGCTACTCTCAACACTAAGGCAACTTCTTACAATGCAAATGAAAATAAGAGATATTACAACCTAAGCCACCTGATTTTGTATTGGAATTAACACCACAGGCCATTTGCAAAGGTCTTTTAAAATAAGATTATCCTGTATGAAAATGCTACCTTACAGAAATATACTTTTAATATTTTGTATTCAGTCTTGTAATATACTTTTCTCTCAGCCAGGCCTAACGAATTTTGACAGTTAACTGGAATGTTCCTTCAGTAACTTTTGCTCATCTTTGTATCTGAAATAACAGCTTATACTTAAAAGCTGCATATACATTTTTTACGACTTATTATTTACACCAACCTTAATTAAAATCCCAATAAAGGTAGAAGTGCAGAAGGGAAGCATCGTCGAAGAGTATGCAAAAGTTAAGGTCATTAAACTACAGTTTGAATCTTTGGTACCACCGTTATATCGACACAACTCAAGTTCTTTTTGGCAGCTAGCACAGAAGCAGCAAAATATTTTCAAGTATAGCTCTACTCGAGATGTTGGTTACAAAAACAGCGTGACCTGGCCTGGCCACACACTTAGAAGCAGATCTTGAGCCACTGAGCTAAAAGTCAGATGCGATAAATAACAGATTGCCGCGCTGTCATCGTCAAGAGAGCACAAACCCTTTGTGCTAGTGTCATTTACATACAAGTAAAAAAAAAAAGCTTTCTCTTTTTTCCTTCCCCATGAAAACCAGATAGAACTAAGCGAAGCAAGTATCAACACACCGACCATTTTCAAAATGTGAATTTGGCATCCTAGTAAGAACAACCATTGCTCATTACTGGATTTGTACTGTTGAAATATTTGGTCTTCACTTGATCCACAGCATCCCCCGAACTTGATTAAGGAAAACACTGAAACAGAAAGGTTTGGTTTTTTTTCAAGATACTCTTGAGCAATATCGAGAAGTGGTCCTTGTCCAGATACAAGAACACATTTTTCATGGTAACGTTTGAACATCCGCAGAGGACTGTGTGACATCATCACTTGATCTTGTGAAATCTGCTTGGGATTTAAAAACAAAAGGTGTCTGTTGTTTTTCAGGTAAGTTATTTATATGTAGATTTAATTAACAAGTGTGACACTTTCTGTGAATTACAGAACAATCATACATATCTACCTAAAACCCTACCGTATCGTTTTCTTCTAAATTTCACAGACAATGTATTGATAATATGCAGAAAATAAAATACATTACTGACAAATTGTCACACGTACCCCTTTCAGATTCCAGAATTACTCTGTTCAATGTGAACACAAGGTTTTCTCTCCTAGTTTTACAGGATCACCAAATTCACTTAGAAAACAAACAGAAGAATCAGAACTGCCCTAGTTCCACTTTGTTAGACTGCAGCATTGATTTAACTGTATCAGAAGACCTTCGTATTTCAGTTTACATATCCCATTCCTTCAACAGGTATAAATGCCAGTAAAATTATTATCCTGCAAGGATGCTATTATGAATCGCTACTTATCACCTTTACAGATCTGGAAAAAAACAAAGATAATTGACATGTCATTTTACCCGTGACACACAGGGCTTTATTGATACAGATACACCCACATCTGCTGGTCCTTGCTGAAACAAAAGGCGCTGCAGAACTGACTTTATGGCTTCATCTTAGTAATTCTCAAACACAGTCTCCAACAATAGAGAAGTCCTACTGCCTGCAGTGCCCACAAATCAGGGGGGAATAAAGTTTTACCGCTTGTATCAAAACAAGCCAGGAAGATCCTGTCTTGCACTTTATCACGGAAGACATTTAGCGTGCTAGAGCATGTTTCATGTTACTGGCACACACGGTTTTTTACTTAGAAGGAGAAGGCAAAATTTATTCCCACAATTGTTGTTTGAGGGCAATGAGGATGATGAGGGTAGTGGGGCATCTGTGCTGTGAGGAGAGGCTGAGAGCCCTGGGGCTGTTCANCAGTAGATGAGACAACTGATCAGCTTTTTTCTGGCGAAGGCAATTCCCTGCATTGGTGACAAATACCACAGGCACCAAGAACTGTCCCTGAGAATTAACTAGCTTCTGAAAGGCTGTTTTTGCAGCAGGAATTGGAGTCTTTCCTCGTACCAGTACACCGTCGATGTCAAAAAGAAAACCAAACGATGGCAGTACGTTGAGCTGGAAGAAGGAAAGAGAAAAGAAAGAGTTATGCCCCTTACTTAAGCCCGTGTGAAAAAGCTTACACTAGCTGAAGCCCAATGAAAAGGGATAGCTCTGCAGAGAAGGAATGGATCTTTAACTCTGCGCATTTTAACGTGCCTTACAGACACAGCCATATGCTACAGTACTTACTGTGACAAAAGGAGCCCTACAGCTCCCTGTTCCTTACGCACACAGCCTCATGAGTCTTGCCTTGCTTTACGAGTAGTTCCGGAATGTTTCAGAAGATTGGGACAAATTGAGTTAAACTGATAAAAAGAGGTATAAATATTGCACTTGGCTCCTTCCTTACAAGATGTTTAGATACTAAAACTGTCCCTGCTGTCACCTGTACTTTTCTGTTCCACAACAGGTTCAACTACAGCTAGGTATCTGTTGCGCTCCTTATATATTGCTTTGCTTGATTCTTAGTTTTATATGTGGCAAACTAATGCCTTTTATTAAAGGCAGCACCACCTTAAACAGAGATGCTGTTTGAGTTACTACAATTTACCTCATCGCCTGCCTTTGAAGTGAAGAACTGGGAGCTCATGAGCTCAGAAAAGGAGAGTGAGGCTAACGGGGGGTAAGCAAGATGAGCTGGGTGATAAGTCTAAGGAGTGGAGACAAAGGGAGGGCTGTCAAGCAATGACACCGTTACTAAATCAGGTTGGAAAAGGATGGACCAAAACGGGTCTACAACCTGAACTTCATTTGTCCCCCAAGCCTAAAATGGAATTGGGATTTATGACCCTCTCTTTGGTTGTTTGATGAAAAAGGAGTGAGAGATTAAGCACTGAGACTGTGCGTGATGGGAAGAACAGGCACAGAAACGTCTTCAGCCAACGGAGGTGGGACAGCCTTTGCTGTTCAAGCTATCTCGCGGCACATACTGACAGCAATCCAGCCCACTGCTTTGCCCATGCAGGGAGAAGGGCGTTTTGCCTATTTGAGCAGCACTTTGTTCTTCATCAGTTAGTCATTTGCTGTATTTCTCCTGCAGCTGGGTACAGCAGAGATACACACTGCCACAGCCACCACGATGCGAAAGGTGATACGGCTACAGGCGTGCTCCTTGACACGCTGCCTCTTGCCGCAGCCTTTTCCAAAACCATGACACACAACCGACGTTTGAAAACCCGCGAGTTAGAGTACGTTCCCCGACAGAGCCCCCCGTTTAATGAAGCTGGCGCTTCAAATGCGTTGCAATGTCGCTGCTTTTAATTAGGCGGTTGGGTCTTGTTCGGTTTTATGTGCAAGCACGCCCGCGAAGCCCTCTCCTTTCGCCCCTACATAATCATCAGCCCTCTCTCTAAAACCAAAAAAGTCGTCCCCGAGTTCTCTGCAGCGGTTTCACGAGTGCTACACCAGAAAGGACCCAACCGCGCACCAACGACGTTGCAGGCTAGCTGATCCACGTACAGCACCTATCTCGGGCTTTGTAACCTCGTATGTGAAATTGCTTAAGCTGTATCCTAATCGCTTTGCAGTAAACACCGTTCTTGACGTTCATTTTGCCATCTGTAAATGCAGATTGCAAATGTGAATTCTACAGCGGGGGGGAAAAAAAAAAAGTCTTTTGCCAAGCGTACAGAGACCAAAAGCACCCAGGAGGACCCCGGCGCCCGTCCCGCAGGGATATCACGACATTACCAGCCGGTTCTGCCCTTCGGCCCACAAGGGAACGCCCTCCGCGACAAAGGTCCCGCGCGCGATCGCAACGGCTTCTCCGCTGTTCCTGCTTTGCAGCGGCACAAACGCCCGCCCGCCCGCCCTTG
>VZSC01004574.1:513339-527574 GCA_013398225.1 Steatornis caripensis
CCCGGTCCCCAGAGCCGTGCGGAGCCCCGCTCTCCCGCCGCTCCGCCAGGTCAGGAGGCAGTGCCACCCCGGCAGCAAAGGGCAAGACAGTAGCGCGCACTTTCCGCTAAGGAAATAACTAAGTTTTCCTTTAATAACAAAGCAGACGTTCTTCCTGGTTCTTCAGGAATCGGTGCTTTTTAGAGGAAAGCGTACGTGCACTCGGCGCTGCGCCGTCTCTGCCGTGGGACCTGTGCAGCAAAGGCATCTCCCAGCGACTAGCCACGGCAGCGGGAAGGCAAGCGTGAAGTATCAAGATCAGTGGACACTCTGCAAAGCCGTCCCTGCTTCTCTTGCTCATCTGCTAATACAGATCAGGAAAGCCCCTTTCCCCCTAGTACTGCCCGCAAACAGTCCTCGCCCCCCTCTCGGAGACGCCAGGGAGAAGCTGATCCTCCAGTGACTGCACTGCACTCACCGCAACAGATTCAGGACAGTGCCCCTCGACCTGCACCACCTTCATGGCTGCCATTAAACAAAATAGAACTTAACGCATTTCAAAAACACAAAAGCAAGCCCAAGCTGAGGCAGAGAACAGAACAGTTCAGGAGGTTATCCCTTTGAGGCTCACGCACAGCGCAGGACTCTGAAGCAGACAGGAGAACGCGCGACACGTAAGCACGCACGAGACTACTTTTATTTTATAACCGAGGCCGGTTCAAGGCTGAGGCACTATACAGAGAGTATGAGTTACACACACTTCCAAGTACAGCTGCATGCTTCAAGTGTGAGCTAATGCAGAGCCTACGTGCTGTTTCAGCCTCTAGGACACGCTACAGGATCCGTGTCCTGGCTTTGGCCACAGCAGCTTCCCAGCCCCAGCTCCACCAGCAATTTAACAGCCTCTACAGCAAGCACAACACAGGCATTTTGCTACAGGCCACTGCTGGCAAACAATTACCCTGCAATTTATTGGCTGAGATGCGGCTAAAAAGAACATTTGGCTTAAAAATACATAGCACTTGGAGCTGCACAGTGACTATTTAGCACAGCGGCTTCAAGCAGCAGCCACAGTTTGCATTGCGGTTATGTATCACATTTTTGTACGTTTATTCCATTTCTGTCTTGGTCAGCAGAGACCAGCACCGCCTTAAAGACTCCTCTACATCATTAGATGGGCCTTGCTCAGGGCTGGTAGCTACCCCTTTGAACATCAGTGTGATTACTATCTTGATTTTCTCCCAGTCTTTCCCTTTATCCATTTCTTATCCCTTCTGCCATTATCACGCTCCCCCTGATCGGTCTTTACCCTTCTGTTTTCTGTCTTCTGTGTTACCGATTCATATAGTGACAGAAAGGATCAACTATCCTTATTATCAAACTCCCAGACTGAATGAGGCCATAAAAACGAGTCGTGTTTTCCCCCTCCTACATCTAGTGCAGTTATCTCCAGCATACAGTTTACCAAATCTACAGCAAGACTGGCATTCTTCTTCCAAGCACTGTTCCCCTAGGAGAAAAAACAGTTGTACTGAACAAAAAAAGGAAAAAACGTGTGGCCTAACAGAAGCATCGCTGGCGAGGAAGGGGTTGTTCACAACAGAGCTTTCACTCTGAACGCCTTTTTGGCGAGCGCATTTGGCTGCTTTCGGTTTTCTGCTGGTGTCGCGTGTGTCCCCCACCCTGGTCCTACTATGGTTTGATGACCAGCACTCCTGAAGCACGATAAAGACTTAATAGACTGCCTGCCAATTTATTAAGCTCCAAGAACTCAGTGGCTTAGCACCAGGCCACAAAGCCGTCCTCCTTCGCCTACTAATCTTTCCCATGGGTGAGGTACACCAGTCTGACACAGTACTGCTAGTCTATAAACCTGTTAGCACACCCAACATGAAAGCAGCCCATTTTTCCAGTCTTGGTGGCCAGAGGTTTCCAGGAAGGAACTCTGGGAAAGCACAGTCTTTCACAGCAACACAGATAGCATGTGGATAAAAGCACGTCACCTTCTCTAAACCCACGAACAGACAACACTCAAGGGGTAGCAGCAAAAACTAACAGCTTCGGATAGATGCTTGCAACTCAGAGCACGCAAATTACTACAGGTCAGAAACATCCTTGTTTGCTGCTTTATTACAAAGCAGAGAAAGTTAAGCTGCAAACAGGAAAAGAAAAGAATTTGTAGCTGTCTGCTTGCTATCAATACTTGAGTTTTCAATTTATCTTTTTTATTTTTTTTTTTTAAAGATTTGAATTCGGCAGCTATGCTTCCTGCTTTTTGAAGGCTTTGTTTGTTTAATCATTTACATCAAGTAAGACAAAGCTTGCCTCTACAATTTAGAGCTTTGACCGTTCTGGAGTGGATTCTTTACAACAGACAGAGCTGAATACTAAGAGCGTCTAGAAACTCTAGACAGTCCCAGACATGGTTTCTTGGTTGTTAAATACTATAGTCCTTAGATAGCACTTCTACTCCATGGCTGCAATTTAAGCTTGCATTCGCTCAGACTTGTACAGCAATGTTAGCAATCTGTAAGACTAAAGAGGCTCTGCTGTAACCCGTCTCTTGTCACAGGATACACAAGCTAAGAGCAGTAGGGAATGCACAGCTTCGAATCCCTACATGGGCGGCTGGTTATGATGCCATTCTTTGGCCACAATTAGGGAAAGAACACAATCCTTCGAGCTAGAACGAAACAAGGCATCAGGCTGTAAATAAGATTTACTAAAAATATTTGAACAAGGTATTGCAAAGGTAGACATATTTACAATAGTTGCTGAAATGTCCAGCATTTAAACAATTCACCCAGGCACGGTTACAAACCACAAAAAGGGTAACAGCTTTTAGACATACTGCGTGTGTTATATAAAGAACCAAATCTACTCCAAAGCCACTCTTAAGACCTGCCATCGGGTACCTCCAAACAGGTTCTAGGCTGTTCTGGCAAACTAACCAGGCATAACAGACTAAAGTTACTTCTGGACTCAGGTTAGCAAAAATCACCATGACAAAGACGTGTACACTCACAGTCAGAATGGCAGCATCAGTCAGTTTTCCATCAGATTTGAGTCACTGGGTTTCTGGTTCTAGCTGTAAGAGGCACCACTGCACAGATCGCTTTACAAACTGAAAGGGCTGAAGACAGTCACTGAAGATGCACGGACAAGTTAGTCTAGGTTTGATCTTTTTCAGCACTGAAGTACAAAGTCATCGCAGTGGATAAACCAAACCGGTCGTTTTCCTTCTACAGAACGCACTGTAACTTCATCAGTTGACCGTAGCATCCAAAGGGACTTTCAGAGCTGTGATTGCTACCAGAATATAGGAACCTGTTGCTTTAAGGTAGATTATATAAAACCCAGGACATCTGGCGCAATGTTACAATCCTAGAAGTGTTTTTGCTTCTTCACTCTGTGCCATGAGGGTTTCACTGGCATACTTCTGAAGAAGCTCCATCTTCTTTCTCCGTACAAGAGCTTCCTCAATCTGCAAATATAAAAATAGGATGACACTCAGCTTCACCAAGATGCCGAAACCTAGCATGCTTAGCTATTAAGAAAGGAGGAAGAAAAACACAGGAAACAGCCTGCGAAAGTTAGAGGCATGTAAAATTAGTTAAGTCAGGAATATCTCTTTTAACGCTCAGCTGAAGCTCAAGGAAGTCAAAAGAAGCCGTAAAATAGATGCCTCTGTTTCCGATCTCTGCTCCTCCTACCCTTTCTAATTCAGACATTAGCTGCCATTTTATTTTACTCTCAGTACAGTCACTTGCATTTTGTTTCAAACAATTGTCTCAGATACAGCTTTAACAAATGCAGACAAGTGGAATTATGCCACACTAGTCCACACCCCTGAAATAAGTTTAGTGAGCGTGCCTTTCACGTTAGCAACGGCTATGAACCTCTTACCTACATTTTGTCTAGAAGCACCAGCAATACACGATCCTTAAACAATTGCGCCCTTTAAAGATCTAACAGCATCTTGCAGGACTTGTTTTAACCTCAGTACTGATTCTGGTATTTGTCCGAACTGCACACAGTACCTCTCAAAACTAATTGTTCTGAACCTTAGCTTTTCGTAATTTAGAATCTAGAAGGTGTAATCTCATAGGCGTAAGATACGGGGTGAGTTGCCACTAGAAGAGGAAAGGTTACTCCCACTACTGTCTAATTAGAAGAGATTTCTATGTAAATCAACCAGTGGTTAGGTACTAGAAAGCCAGTTCTGACTCTCAGTTATGCTCTCTTCATTAAGAGGATACCATCAGCCAGAGAGCAATGTTTTTAATCATTATTTCTCTCCTGCAGTTTTGACAAGCCATTACATGTCTCATTTTGTTGAGAACGTGCAGGATCATGACTTCACAGCAGAACGCAGCATTGTTATCTGACTAGATGACGGCAGGGGACAAACCACCACATGCTAGCTGTGTGATATAAAGGTGTATCATAACTCCAGAACCTTCTTGCTCGAGTTGTGTCAAACAACCTGCCACCGTTAAGGTAATATATACCCTAGAGCAGCTTCAAAATATAATACTCAATTCAAGGTCATGCTACCAAAATAATTTTAGAAAACTTATCAGAGCGAACCCTGCAATTCAGAAACCAACTTTTGAAAAAGTTAGATCATCAGCAGAAAAGCGCAGTAAAGATACAGTCGGCAGTCTAAGAGTTATCTTGATCACAACACCCCAACGCTTTCCAACTTATGTAGTACTTGTGAAGGTTTTGAAAATTCTTACATGAAAAGGGTTACAGCAATGGTACCATAATTCTGAACAGCTCCACAGCATTTGCAAGAGGATTAAACAGTGGCAGAGTCAAGCCACAGAACTAACAAGTCAAGGACAGTCTTACTGATGATCTGCCACAAGTTAAGATCTCTACCTTGCAAAGTTTTTGTGTCTTACCTCCTGTTGAGATGGCACTGGAACATGAGCGATAAATTTCTGTTGGCCTTCTTCACCTTCTTTTTCCTTGCCACCTTCCTCATCAGACTGAAAAGAAAAAAGCCACATCAAGTTTACTTTCTGAAGGGGTCATGAAAACCACCTTTTCTATTTGCTCTGCCAAAAGGAACCANCAAGATCTCTACCTTGCAAAAGCCAGAGTGCATCTCTGCAACTTAGTTTTTGTGTGTCTTACCTCCTGTTGAGATGGCACTGGAACATGAGCGATAAATTTCTGTTGGCCTTCTTCACCTTCTTTTTCCTTGCCACCTTCCTCATCAGACTGAAAAGAAAAAAGCCACATCAAGTTTACTTTCTGAAGGGGTCATGAAAACCACCTTTTCTATTTGCTCTGCCAAAAGGAACCAGAGAGAGGATGATCGACGCTACAAACACAAGAACTAGGTGAATCGGAGCAAACAACAAAGAAATGTGACAAGCATCACATTCAGATCCTGCTGCCTGACATTTTCTGGACTGTTGCTTTCATTCTTCATATGGCTTTTCTGCTGCTGTGGCACAGGCATGAGCGTAAAGCTATAGTCCCTCCTCTTCAATACCTCTCTGGCTGCCACAGCAAAGCTATAACCAAAAGAGGAACTAGCTAACCAAGAAGCGAGTGAGTACCTTTAAAATATACATATCACTTCCCTATATAGCTCTGTACTGCTTCTTTCTCACAGCTTATGAATCATGAGATAATATAAATAAAACAGGGCACTGAAGGAACAACCAGTTTCACCTTCTGGACTATCTCCTTTTTATTCTTGTGATAAACCCATTTAGGGATGGACTGCTACATAAGGACTCATTTCCAGTACCCCTTTTACAGTCTCTACGGGCAGAGGCAACGTCCCTCACTTCTCTTACTGGCACTGGGAGCAGGGAGAATAAAGAAGCAAGAGCCATGTCACAGCAGTGACTGCAGCACCAGCAAAGCCCTGCTGTATCAGGATTCAAGTATAAACAAGGCACTGCAACCCCTGGTTTTGCTATGCTTTAGACAGTATGAAATTATACTNCGGCACAGGCATGAGCATAAAGCTATAGTCCCTCCTCTTCCATACCTCTCTGGCTGCCACAGCAAAGCTATAACCAAAAGAGGAACTAGCTAACCAAGAAGCGAGTGAGTACCTTTAAAATATACATATCACTTCCCTATATAGCTCTGTACTGCTTCTTTCTCACAGCTTATGAATCATGAGATAATATAAATAAAACAGGGCACTGAAGGAACAACCAGTTTCACCTTCTGGACTATCTCCTTTTTATTCTTGTGATAAACCCATTTAGGGATGGACTGCTACATAAGGACTCATTTCCAGTACCCCTTTTACAGTCTCTACGGGCAGAGGCAACGTCCCTCACTTCTCTTACTGGCACTGGGAGCAGGGAGAATAAAGAAGCAAGAGCCATGTCACAGCAGTGACTGCAGCACCAGCAAAGCCCTGCTGTATCAGGATTCAAGTATAAACAAGGCACTGCAACCCCTGGTTTTGCTATGCTTTAGACAGTATGAAATTATACTGCGCACAAAACTACTTGTGCTGCTGCTGACGTAGATTGCGCTTCAAAGCAAGACTGATCAGTGTTCAGTTAACAACACGCTACCTTACAAATACCAGCATTCCTGGCAGTGACAGTTAAATCACAAGGTCCCAGCTGTTAGTTGTTTCTCGCTGGAGTAAGGAGCCTTCCCTAGCTGCCAGCTTTCATCGCTGTCTAAACCTGGACCAAGTGTACTCATCTGCTACTGACTGTTCCTAAACAGGGGCAATTGTACGTAAGTTAGGCGGAGAGAAGGGCAGAACGCAGCAGCAGACAGATTCTCGGCAAAATAACTCTGCTTCCAGGAAGGCAGTGTAGAAGACACATGAAATGTTACATCACCTTAGCCATCACATACCTCATCATCGTTGACAGCATAGATATTTACTTCCTCCTCCTGCTCCTCCTCACCTCTTGCAAGGCGTGCTTCTCTCTCCATTTTCCATTTCTCCACTGCTTCTGCTAGAACTGGTTAGCAAAGGAAAATGGCAAGTGTATCTGAGAGCAAACTAAAGCAGCATGATCCAGCTGTAGCCCCAGTTTCCTTGCCAGCAGCTCTGCAGCGACTGAAGCTAAAGTTCCCTTGATTTGTCTCCTATTTCCAAAGCTTTTCCAGCAGACTAACTTCTTGCTTAAATCCTCTACGTTGGTGACACACACACTTACTGTAGAACCGTGACGCGGTATCTAATAAAATACATCAACAATAGTCTGAGCAAAACCCCAATGCTAGCATTGTGAAAGTGCACTACTTGCCAATGCCTTAGTTCGGGTGCATTTTAGACTCTAAATGTCATCGACAAAAATCCACCTACTTTCTGAACTGAGTAACAGGGGGTCACGCGACCAGGCTGTGACAGCGCTGCAGCATGTCAACAGCTACAGGAATGTTGATCACCATGTAATTAAACATGACTACACTCCTTAGAGTGACCACTCTTTTCATCTCATAGTGCATTCCTCTTATTTTGTAGCACGATTCCCATTCTGTAACTCGTTGCTAACTAGAAGCTGCTAGGCTGCTGTATCTCTACTACACAGCAGAGTGCTAGTAAGAGCTCTAAAACAAGTTTTAAGAAGCTTAATCACAGTGACATCACCACTGCATAAAAATCCTAGGAAGCTGCAAGATTAATGCAACTAGGCAGTGTGAAATGCCTACAGCTATGGAAGTCAGCAGTCATTTCCCCCAGCTCTCAAAGATTAAGCGATAAAATACTCTCCCTGAGAAAGCAAAATCTAACTAACTAGTGGCACACAGCTGCATTTTTATGCGGTTTCGTAACCGAAAAGGTGCCCCAAACTAAAAAGTTTTTTCAATACTTTGTTTCACAACAATTTAACTCTTCTGATAACAGGGTAAAAAACATGTCTGGACTAAGCGTAGCTTAGCTAAGAGAATCTTAGCTACTGTGCATTAATAGTGCATTAATTCCACATTAATCGTTCACCTATTGGTTCTGTTAGCATCTCTAGCCTTATTATTTCAAGTGGCACAATCACCAAAGATGATAATTTTCTTAAATAACCGTACGAATCCAGACAAGATACCTCTCCCGTCTGCAACTAGCAAGATGAATACAGGGTGGGAGGCTGTTCTGGGAGCGCTGCTCCACACAACCTCTCTTCTTACGCTGCCAGTTGTCTGCCACCTAGCTACTACTCACTTGGTTAAGGCTCTAAACGATGCTGCAGCACACCGGTAAGCGAAACGTTTCCTTTATTCCCCAATTCCTCCCTGTCCTATAAGCTAACTGACAAGGCACAATCTCTGACACACAATACTATGAAGATCTCACACATGGAGAGGGATAAATACAAGACGTGGATGACCACACCAAGAGATACTAAGCATTGATGACAGTTGTAAGCTCAACAACTTACAATCATTTAACAAGCCACTTCCTGCAGTTTTGAGTTTTTCTCTCCAATTCCAGATAAATAATTGTATACAAAAAAGAGCAGCAGTCAAGCAAAAACTGATTATCTGCTGTGTTCTGTGGAAGAGCCTGCCAAGGGTTCCTGTACCAGGACATTTCCTACAGAGCACTGAGATCTGCCCGCAGCTGAAGCTTCAGAAGAAGAGATCATAAAACAAACAAACAATGCGAACAGCAACAAATCGCCAGGATCAGACAATGCTCACCAAGAGCACTCTTTAGAAAACAGCTAAGCTCTTAAAGGTGGTGTGTGGCCTCTTGCTTAAAGCTACACAAATACCAGAAGATGGCACACAGCGCTGAATTCTAAAGAGGGTTTCAGGAATTACACTCATAATCCCGATGTCTTTACTGGGCAAGTAAGTAGAAACACATCTACAGAACTAAGTGAGCAGACACATGGATGAACATTATCTACAGAGAAAGCATGTGTTTCAAAGGGAAAAAAATACCCACAAATGTGTTGATGTTCTGAGATAGATGATGCGGATAAATTAACATAGGCCAGCTGGACTTCAGTGTTTCCAGAAGGTCCCCTCTAATCTCCACGAAAACTGAACAGCTACGTTTATAGATAAATAATTAGGTGAGACAGGAAACAGATGATATGGTCAGTTTTCACAAAGGAGATAACTGCTTGAGTTCCATAGGTCTCCCTGCTGCAACCTACTCTTTTACATTCTCAACCATGAAAAAGGTGGGGAAAAAAAAGAAATTTTGCTTCAGTAGTGAAGCCCTTGAGGACAGTATTAAATGATTAACAGTAGTAAAGATGAAAGCCAACTCTAAAGCACACCGCCTCACCCCTGAAATGCCTTACACAATAGTGATTTGGATACCTATGGGACAGATGAAATCTGACAGCTAAGCACAAGACAACACCCACAGGGAAAGAAAAAAAAGATACCTTAACTTCAGAGTCCACCACCACCCCTTCTTGGACTGATTTATGCGGGTTTTGAATCTCACGTACCTTTCTTTTCATGTTCTTGTTCCAGTGGCTCCAGAATACCGTCATCCTCATCCCTGTAGCCATAGTATTCTGCGTCAATGGCTTTCATGAGCTCAGCTCGAGTTTTCCGTGGCGGCGGGAGCGCTGAAAGAACACCACTGTCATTCATCCACNGCGGGAGCGCTGAAAGAACACGACTGTCATTCATCCACATCCATCCTGATGGCTCGCTGTGCGTTTCCGGTTCCCATCAACCTCACAGCAACTACAGCTACCTCGCTTAAGCGAGTAACCAGTGCACCATCTGAACTGCTCCAAGTATCAGGAGCACTGGTATTTTACCCTGGCCTGCACAAAATCGTTTGAATACATGACCCAATGCTTCATATCGCACAGTTCCCACCCTGTGGCAGTTCTACACCATCATGCATGTGGTTGTTCTTCTGGCCTGCCTCACTTTCAGGTGTAAGTAATTCTCACTCATTCTGTGACAAATCAACATATACAGTTTTATCTATTTACATTTAGTTTTTCCTATTATGAAAGCTGATTCCTGCTTCTANCTTCTTGGACTGATTTATGCGGGTTTTGAATCTCACGTACCTTTCTTTTCATGTTCTTGTTCCAGTGGCTCCAGAATACCGTCATCCTCATCCCTGTAGCCATAGTATTCTGCGTCAATGGCTTTCATGAGCTCAGCTCGAGTTTTCCGTGGCGGCGGGAGCGCTGAAAGAACACCACTGTCATTCATCCACGTCCATCCTGATGGCTCACTGTGCATTTCCGGTTCCCATCAACCTCACAGCAACTACAGCTACCTCGCTTAAGCGAGTAACCAGTGCACCATCTGAACTGCTCCAAGTATCAGGAGCACTGGTATTTTACCCTGGCCTGCACAAAATCGTTTGAATACATGACCCAATGCTTCATATCGCACAGTTCCCACCCTGTGGCAGTTCTACACCATCATGCATGTGGTTGTTCTTCTGGCCTGCCTCACTTTCAGGTGTAAGTAATTCTCACTCATTCTGTGACAAATCAACATATACAGTTTTATCTATTTACATTTAGTTTTTCCTATTATGAAAGCTGATTCCTGCTTCTAGAATTATGTTCAAGCCAATTTCCTTTAAAAAAAAAATTCTGAACTCAGAGTACTATTTAGAACTTATCAATAAAGTTAACCTGTTATGCTGGGAAGTTTCTGTAGAAGGTCAGTCCTTACCATTTGGAACTCCCAGNTCTGGGAAGTTTCTATAGAAGGTCAGTCCTTACCATTTGGAACTCCTGGTAGAAAACAGAGTTTACTCTTTTCTACGTGTCTTAAATTACAAACAGCCAAAGGTGATCTTTGCCCAAAGAAACAGCATTTAATTAATTACATGTGTTCAGCGTTTCATTTAGCTGATCTAAGACACAGGCCAGTAAATGCTTTTACTAGCATTCCCCATATTCCCCAGCAGACACTTTACTCAAGACATACTACTACTACGTAGACTCATGTCTGGGAAGAGTTGCTATTGACTTACGCTCCTTTTCGAAAAGTTCTCTAACTCCTGGTAAATCCTTTGCAGCTCCAAAATATTTGTAACCTCTGTTTCCTGGAACTTCTTTCCCTTCATGATCTAACATTTTTGGTCCAATCCGCTGGAAAACAAACAGAGCTCACTGTTTAAAACTGTATTCCTCTTGCATCTTGTCCTGTTTTCTCAGGAATCTTCATAGATTAAAGGATTGAGAAAGGAGATATGCTATACCAGTTCAAACTACTCCACAAGTAAAAGGCCCTCATGGCTCATTTTTATACAGGTTCTCTACTTGTACTACAAATCACACATTTAAAATGACCATGCAAACCACAGAGTGCCCATACTGCACTAGTACGTTCAGGTAACAGATAAACAAGCACTACTAAATCTGACAAAAGCGTACTTTCCATGTTTTGGCAAGTGAGAGCTAGTGTCATTATTTCATTTTCAGCAGTAACTAGGCAAGCCGAGTGAAACCTTTCCACAGACTGATAAAGAGTACAATGTAGAAACACCACCTACTGATGGGTAAAATCAGACCATTGCTGCAAACTCTTAACAGGACGCAAGACCCCTTGAAGTGGTGTTCCAAATGAAAAGCCTGATTGGCTCATCATGGAAACAAATACATCTTCCAACACAACCTAACATTTCTAGGGGCTGAATAAATTCCTCTCTAACAAATGCTGGCCAAGTAATACATGGTTAACTAAATTACTTTATTTGTAAGCAGACCAACCATGTAGTACAAAAAAAAAAATCTACACTTACAGCATAATCAGGACCTCCTAGCTCCTTTATTCTGAATTCCCAGTGTCCTTTCTCCCTCAGAAGTTTGTTTATTTCATCATTCAGGTCCCGAATTCTGAATTCACCTAGCCCAGCTGTTAGAGGGGAAAAAGGCAATAAATTAGGCAGCTTACTAGAAGCATCAGAGTAATTTCAGAATTTATGCAATGGAAACAGTATAATTCACACAAAACATGATCTTTACTACAACTGCTTAGGACCAGAGATTAAAAGAAAACCCCAAAACTTAATTAGAAAAATCTTACCATTTTGAATCTGTGCCACTTTCTTGGAAATCTCCCCAATGATCTAGTTAAATAAGAAAACAGAAGTGAATTTCTCAAAAAAAAAAAAGGCTAGAAAAGGCTAAAAAAACCCTAGAAAGATCCAACTTCTAAGTTGGCTTATTGATCTAGAAAATGGACCTGAGCCTATAACTTTCAAATATCAGCACAGATTTCATTCAGACAGAAATATAGCCTCTCAGAAGCTTAAAAAATAAGGAAACATTTTTACAGCTGTACAAGTAGTGACAGCAGGCACACATGAAGCAAGGCTGAAAGAGAATTGGGTTTGGTCAGCCTTCAGAGAAGACAAAAAGGGAATAACCTATTGCTGTCTTCAACTACCTAGTAGAGGGTAAGGAGAAAGAGCCAGACTGTTTGAGAGATGCATGACAAGAGGAGAAGTAGCAACATACACATGTTGTAACAGGGGAATTCCGACTAAATTCAACCGGGGGGGCGGATCATTAAGAATGTAATCGAACACTGGAACAAGGGTGCCAAAAAGTCATGAAATCCAAATCCCCGAAGATATTAAAAACTCAGTTGGACATGGCCCTGAGCATCTTGATGTGGCAGGACCTACTCTGAACTCCATGGTGAACTGTATGATCTTCCAAGCTAAATTATTCGGTGATTCAACTGTCTGAAAAAAACGTGTAAGCAGGTTGTCTGAACAGGAGTGCTAAAGTTTTACCAACTATAGAACTGGAAAAATCTATAGCTTGACGTTACCTGTCGCCTCCATTTCTCAGCTTTAGGCAATTCATTACACTCTGAAGCAAGGAAAGGTCTTCGTTCCTGTTTGACAGAAAGCCACACACCATGAAGTGTTAACCCAGCACCGATACATTCACAGCATTTCAAGCAAACTTTAGTGCTTGATTAATCCCAAACTATGTTATCAAGCTCCAGTGCCTTCTGCTCACACCAATTTTTATTAAGTGGAAAACAATGATGATTTACAGCCCTGCCAAATTAAACTATCACAGAACATAGCAATCTACTTAAATCCACTTTATTTAAAACAAAAATCTGACATCTGTTTTTTTCAAATCACCCACAATCCTCTCTAATACAAATAATGTTCCATTTAGGACAGACGAATTACACCATCACTTCCAATATACTAGCATCTAAATAAAATCCGCCGTTTTCCAAGCGGCCATTAAGTTTAGGTCTTTCTCAATTGCTGCTACCTAATTATAGTAATTTTTTTCCAAGACGATTTTGTATTGTACTCTCCCAACTACAGTTTATCCAAAACACCTTTTTCCCAACCTTCTTCACATTCCATTGACTCGCTTCCACAAACTAATGCCTCATCTTACCTCTAGGACTCCGCGTGCAGTCATTTTATCCCTTTCCCTACAGTACTTTCACAGCTCTACCTTTTACACATTGAAAAGCCTTCCTTCACACAATATACTGGAAACTCTATTCCATCTTATTCTCTGGCTGTTGCTCATGGAATCTTTTCCACTAGTTTCGCCAAACTGTTATTTTCCACTTTAGTGCTTCATATTGCTCACACTTGTGTGTAAAAACATTTCTTAAGGTGCAAACGTAGACATCTGAGTTAGCTTCCAGCATTCCTTCGTCAGTTACCCAAAACTAAAAATTATAAAACTGCCCAGAAAAAGTTATTCAGAACAATCTGATCCCCACATAAATATTCTTGCAATCTGAGTTATGATTCAGTGAAAAACATACAGGAATATCCAGAGATAGTTGAGAATCGGTCTCTAAGGTTCTCTGTGGGCTTAGGGCTGCTATTTCCTTCATTATAGCAACAGGGTTTGTTTTACATTATGAAGTTGCCAAGTCCAATTTTTCGTCAATCTTATACCAATCAAAAAAAAAAGCCGTATGACAGTGAAGACAATCACAAACAGATGCACAGCAATCACGTGTTGGGTTAACAACACGTCTGTTTTGTGTCGCATGCAAGCCTCGAGTTCAAAATGATCCCGAAGGCCCTCTGTTTTGTTGCTACTGTTTTGTCAAAATATTACCAATGAACACGATTACAAGAAGGATTTCTCTACCTCTTCCGGAAAGAAATCCAAACAAGCCTTGTGATTACTGTCAGTAAAAATAAGTGTACGTGCATCAATTCGCCTAAGTAGTTGCAGAAGGAGGTAACTTCAGTCTCAAAAATAANCGTCTGTTTTGTGTCGCATGCAAGCCTCGAGTTCAAAATGATCCCGAAGGCCCTCTGTTTTGTTGCTACTGTTTTGTCAAAATATTACCAATGAACACGAT
>VZSC01004575.1:12086-66506 GCA_013398225.1 Steatornis caripensis
TCAAAGAAAATAATATCAATGCCTCTTTTTTCACGTTCAAAGCATTTGTATTTTTCTTCAAGCGATGACACCCCCCCTTATCTATGTATTGTGCTCCAAAAAATTAACAAACCATTTTCAAAATGAACAGAATTCTGAGAAGTTGTGCTTACAAGCCTCATAGCACATCTTATCCCATTTTTGTTTTGCTGACATGGTGCTTTGTTCCCAATTCAGAGATGAGGGGGAAAAGACGACTCCCATTTTGAAAGCCACAAGGAGGTAATAGAAAGAGTGGAGGTAACAGAAAATGTCAACAATAGGTCTGACATCTCATTTGGGCAGTCTTGCTGCCCTATCCACAGTGTAGGGTAGTAATGTAAACGCAGACTATTTTCAGAAAACTCCATTTTGTATAAGAAAGCATCTGGTTATATGCATTACAGTAGGAACCAGCACAGCATATACACATGCAAAAAGAAAACCCAAGGAGCATCGGAATACAAGTCAGGAAGGGAATGGTAATTTAAACAACAGTAGCTGCTGGAACTGTGTGGTGCATAAATTCCATTGCTGGGGTGCATGCACCTAATGCTTTTGCAGAGACACAGCGCTCTTTGGTCAGAAAAATTCTCTAGCACCTATGGCTTTACTGTCCACCTGGGAGCAAAGCAGCAGTCCCAGTCACCCTAGGTTTTGCTCTCCTATAGCTAGTTCCAGTGTTTTTACACTCTGGAGAAAACAGAGGAAGCAGAGAGGTTGTAGCATAATGTATAGCAGCAAAACATCACATTTGCTGCAGGTTACAAAACTGTTTTATCTCCTTTGCGTGCTTGTCCAGAGATTGGTCACAGGGACTATGTGTACGCCTATGTTATCCATATTCCCTGGTCAGATGGGAACTAGATTATCAGAGGTTGGTATGAAAAGTTTACAAGAAGAATGTTACATATGCAAACCTTTGAGGAGAAGTAATGGTGGGTAAATGCAGTCTTAGACACACACCTGTAAGCACAATCATGAAAGATTGGAGCCCCTTTGGTGCCTACAGCTACCTTTCACCATTTTTAACTCTTAAAGGAATGACCTGGTAAGGGAGATCTCTACTACTTCTCCCTGAAAGCAAACAGGTGTTGTTTTTTTTCCTGCTATTATCCACAACACAAGTTTTTTGCATTAGATTATTTCCCCATCACATACTTTCCCCCTTCCAGTTGCAGAGGCAGCTGGGCAGGGAAGTATGAACGCAACTTTTTGCTGCTGGGGATTCAAATGTCCCGAGAACCTCTGACTTGGAGTAAGGATAAAGAGTTTCCTAAAAATGGACACATATAAACGAAAATCTTTGGCTTTCTGGGTTTCTTTGGAAAAGTATTACAGCTGTGCCATCTGTAAAGTGCCCTTATCCCAACACAATAACCATCTGGTATGTCCATCATTTAAAGACACATGAATAGCAATTTTTAAAGCCTGGAAACCTATATTCAGCCTAATCCTCCTAACAGGCAAACAAACAAAACAACTTCCTTGCAAAAAGAGAAGAAAAGCAATGCAATCAAAGTGCAAACGTTTAGCCTAATCACTAGCTAACTACCCACTAAGTATCTAACTATTTACATAAGAAAAGGTGTTGCTCTTGCAAGTTTTCCCTCCCCATCTGTGCCTGTGAGTTAGAAGAGTGGGCCACTGGGGTTGCCTTTCTTTTATGTCCCTGGTTGGATGCACAAGGACATTTAAGGTGCATCTGTCCTGACCAAAAGAACTCACACGTCAGAATCCTGGGGTATAACACTCCACAATGATGCAGAGCATAGTAGGACTCCAGGAAACGTTTGGAGTGATCATTGTTAAATTGTTATAAAGGCGATAAATATTATTGAGAATGCTCCTTACTTAGCTCTTGGGTTTTCTGCACTTCATCGCTCAAGACGCAAACCGAGTCCACGACACCAATAATATTTTCCAGCTCTCTACTGCCCTCTAAAGCCTGGAAAAAACCCATAATTAAAGGCATTGTTAAATCTCATTCCCAAACCACCCACTTAGACTTCAACAACTTTTTAAAAACATCTGGAAGAAAGAACTTCTAAAACTTTTTCGTAAGCTCTAAGTGATGCATGAGACTCCACCTCACAGAAAGTCAACGGCACTAAAAAGTTGAAGGATGTAGGAACACAAGCTGCTTTTGAAAACGGCATTCAGGTGCCTTTGAAAGTGCTACTTAAAAATCTCCTGTTATTTACGATTCATTCGTAAGTCTTCAGCTGTTTAAACAGATTAACACTTGATCCCCAGAGCAAGCTTGTACATGTGCCAAGATTGCTTTTCTAATATGTCAGTAAAGTGGAAATCTTACAAGCATTTAAGATTCTATTGCTCCTCAGCACTTCATGGTAAATCTAAAAACATACACCATCAATCTCATGAGAAATATAAAGGATTTTTCAAGAGAGTTTTCCAAATAAACTTTTCAATTAAAATATTTTAAACTAGTACCAGTCTTTTTTGTAAATAAAGCACTGTCAGACCACATATGCAAATAAAATAAACCAATACAATGCGTTGAGTATACCAAATTATTGCTCAGATATTGATATACGGCAACTAATCTTGTGCTAAATTTATTCAGGAAACAAAATGTGAATAAAACGGAAAAGTGATTTGCATTTTAGCATGTATTAAATAGACTATTAAATGACGATACGTTAGTGGTAAATTAAACAGCACAATCACTTCAACACAAAGGGATATTTAATCTTCAAGGACATAAAAATCTATGCAGTAATAATTCATACTTCAAGTTATAAATAATAATTGCTAACTACTTCATATGCTTTTATTCACATATAAGATGAGGAGTGATACAAATTAAAAATGGTGTACTTGGAAAAGCGACTCCTCTAGGTTTTAAAAAAAAAAATCTACTAAGTTCTGGGGTTTTTTTGCATTTTCTGGATTTTCAAGTGAAACCTGCCTGGTTTCAAGCATTTTCTTTGCTTCCCTATTTCTTAAAACTCAAATGTTGCATATAAATTTTCATTTTTATTTCAAATCCTGTATTAAAAGAAGATTAGAAAAATAAATCAGTGTAAACCAGACCTGTAGGCTCGTCAGATTTGCTCTTAGTTTCAGAATTCTAACCAATGAACTTTTCACTTTGGACTGCAATTCCATGAACCTGCATAAGAAGTTAAAATAAAACAATTTCAATTAGCCACACCACCACTTCGCTGAAAAACAGTGTTTACAACGTTTCCCAGGGTTTCTTCACATTGTAACAAGCTGTGAACAGATGGGCTGTGCAACCTGATTGTGTCATATAACAACAAATACAACTTGCCTTCGGTTAGGATTTATATGCAAGCTGCCAAAACCACATCTATCCTAATTTTAGGGATAGGAACTCAAGGTCAGCAAAGTTTGAGGATTTTCTTATGATCATGCAGGAATGGTAAAACCAGGAATTTAACTCATTTGTTCTTAAAAACAGGAATTTAATTAAGAGGATGAGCTTCCCAAATCCACCAACTGCAAGACTGTACGACACTGCCTGTAGCCATAGGAAACACGAGAAGTTAAAACTGAGCCCAATAGGGACACTGAATGTTATTCGCTCTGCTTTGTGGTACCATCTCCCCTTTTAAGTCACAAATACATTTTACTACCAGTGTAAAGACGGCCAGCTTTCAGAGGGGTTTTGCAATAAAAATTAAAATAATACACAATCAGATTAGATCTAAATGGCAGACTTCAATGCATAATGAAGTATTTGCACTGAATACGTATCGAAAAAAATTCCTGCACATATTTGTTCAAGCTATTTTCTCTTTGAACTATTTAAACATGCAAATCAAATGGAGACAATAGAGAAATAATCAATTTACTGCTTCCTCTCATAGGAGGGAGAATCCCCCTTATATGAAATCCCAAGTGTAGAAACAGAAATACAGTATGAGAAAAACTTATCGCTGTTGTATTTCAACACGGGAACAGAAGGCTACGCGGAAAGGAAAATGCTAATGTCAGTGTATTGTACAATATATTTTCCATCTGTAAAAATAAAGTGTATGCAAGTCCACATAAATATTACTGTGTAGGTGTTAGTTTATAAATGTGTTTTACTGGCACATCACTAACTGCTAGTCTTCTGCAAATATTGTAATTTTAAAAGAACATATGGAATTCTCTAATGGAGACATTTACATGTCAGTGAAGACCACGATCACTCAAATTGTTCTGTAATTCGAGGTTATTATCACTAAGAAACCAGTCTATATGTGTTGACCATTTACTGAACCACAAAAAACCCCCAGTTAATCAGTTTCCATTGGTTTAACTTTAAGATTTTTTTTTTTTACTAACATGCGATCCAAACAATTCTACTATCTGTCAAGCTCCATCACGAAGAAGATTCTCACTGTCCAACAATAAAGAAGTTTCAAGCTAACAGTGGGGGAAAGCATCCATTACAAGAAAAAAACCCCCAACAAACACATTGAGAGTTCAAGTGCAATAATCGAAAGGAAGAACTACAACTTCAAACATGAGAAACATAATATTTAGTTGAATAAATGTCACAAATATTATTTGTTAGTAAAAAAGAAATGCATGCACAAAATATCTAGCCCCAGGGGAATTTTCATCTGGGATACCAGCTACAGCTAGTACATACAACAGAACAGAGGAGCAGAATCAACATCTACTTAAGCGTATGATGAAAGAACCCCACTCAAGTACAAAACCCCAACTCTTCAATGTTGGTTAACTAGGCTGCATGAATATTGCACTAGCGCACTGATACTTCTTCCAGTGACACAAGCTGCAGCACAGCAGTTGCGCTCTGCCTTCAATCTCAACAGGACCTACAGCATAACTTGTTGTCAGAAGCAGGAACACAAGGAAAGTACAAAGAAGCTGGCTAACACAGGAGTATGTAGGCAATGGAGGTTTGCATTACACTGAGAGGCATGCTCCTAGTGACAAACTGGGGTAATAGGAACCACACCTCAGATTTTGGAGAGAAAGTGTGCGAGACCTACGGACAGGAGAATTTACGTAACAGTTTGAATTGGATGCACAGGCTCTCGGCCTGAATGAAATACGGGATGATACATTACACAGAATGATAAAAACCCATATAATTTTAGAGAGGAGAGAAGAAGAGATGTTGTATAGCCACATCGATTCTGAGTTGTGAATTAGACTGTCTCAGATAGATGTCAAAGATATATGTCAAGATTCCACCAGAGGACAAGTTGAAGCATCACCTAAAAAGGAAGGACAACACAATAGGGTATAAGATTTCAAGAATGTAGACAATGTTGAAGAAGAATTAGAATAAAGAATTTTGTTTACGTTTTGCAAATAAGAGATCGCAAGAGTCTGTAGTGAATGCAATTTCAGTTGAGTAAAAAGGATGGAAATGGGTAGCTGGGCTCTCTAGGATAATATCATATTAGCAGCAAGGACTATGAACATGCTCATTGAGGAAAGAAACTTTCAGACTTTTAGCTGGATTAAAGCTTAAACTCAAAGTACTTTTCCTGAGCATACACAACTTCCATATAACTTCCAGGATTTCTGAATTGGGTAACTTCCCATAAAGATGAAAGGCATCTCTGATACAATCCAACTTACAGAGATTCACAGCTTTCCACTTTTTCACCAAGTTCTATCATAGACGAAGCAAATATTTGCTTTGTCTAACTCTAAGGGATGGATGCGTTTGTTCCAGCTGAAATACTAACACATTTAGCCTGACACCTCACTGTCGGCACAGAAAATTTCAGTTCACTTTTCAGCTGAGATCTGGCAATGTTATAAACAATTAAATACAGTTTTTGTAACAGAAGAGATCAAGTAATACTAAGAAGAGATCAAGTAATACTAACAACATGAGACACTAGCAGCCTTACTTCCAACACATTTTACCACTCTCCTTTCTCACAGCTGTCAAGTTTAGGAAAGCTGTTTATCAGATTCTTCACCTGAAACATTTATTTAAGTGCTTTACTAACTGTGGACTGCCCAAAGACCATTAATGTCAGGAAGCTTACAGCTTAAAATAAGATTGTGGTAGAAAAGACAAGAATTTTAAAAGATTTTGCAAAGCAAACATGAAGTTTCACCATGACCATCTGTGGTTAGTTTTTATCAGAAAGTGTCCTGCATTACCGGCCCTGTATCTTTTGCAGTTAATGCTTCCAAAAGAAGGTAAAGAATGTACACTTTCAGAAGAGTCTGGAAAAGCAAAACATACCTTCCTTTCAGCAGTTTCATTACAATACCTAACTGTGCAGTATTACGAGTGTGTAATTGGCAGTGTCATACGCCCCACACTACCAGTGGAAGACAGAACTGGCTGGACAGTTGTATTGCGAACCCTGCATTAATCTGCACCTATAACTGTAAGCCTGCTATTCAGTGCCTTTGAATATCCAGTCCTGTGGAATGACATGCATTAAAAAATAATCGCTATTAATTTAATTCTGTATGAAATATTAATCTTTCATAAGCAAAAATCACGGCACTGCACCCGCAACGCACTGAATACACTTACGCATCCTGCTCTGTTTGAGGCTGCCCTCTTCTGGGTAATCTGCTTTGTGAACCATTCTGCTCAGTTCCATCTCCTAGGATGTTCACAAGAAAGAAAAGAAACAATAAAGATGAAAATAAGAGTATTTGAAGCATATGAAAACAGTGTTAGTATGAAACTTGACTGTTCAATGATCTTTTAGGAAGAGAAAAAAACCCCAAAACTCACAAAGCAGGACAGATTCCCTTGTAATGAAACACTCAAATTCACTCTTTTGTAATTTGACCTCTCATCAATTCACATTACATTTATATTCGTGAAAACCTTGGGATTATAGTATTAATAACTGGAAGTTAGTATAATTCTGATAGATAGTTACTGTGCTCTACTCAGAAGCTCTGTATCCTATTAACTGTCTAAATACAGCATATTAGCACAGAGCATTATCATGAAAATACTGTAACGACTGAGCAATGAAACCTCCATTTTCCTCCAATAAAAAGCACCTGGCCCCCAACTCCATCTCATAAACAACTACAAAGAGATACTGCAAATTACTTCCAAAGGTTCTGACATGCTATATTGACAATATAATATCCTAGCTCGTCATACGATGGGGCATGATAAATCATATGCCAGTTGCCATTATTCTGCATGGCGAGGCATATTTCTACATTTCAGTGCACTGATATTTTGAGCAGATGCAGGTTTCTGTGAGGGAACAGGAATAGGGTATTACCACAAAAGTCCACTCCCATGGACTTGTTCATAAAACCTAGGCTCACATGTGGTGTTGGTAAACTGGTGGACTGCCTTTCCGTCACCATAGATTGGGCATTCCTAAATGACCCGATCCCAAGATAAGCATCTAACACAGACTGCTCTTCCAAAGCAGGGGGATAGAGGGATGTTTTCAGTGATGCTGATTAGATTAAGAAAGTTAGTTCTTGTCCTGGTTTCAGCTGATTAAACTTTTAATTTTAATATTTTGTAAAACATTTAAAAATACCTCAGAATGACAAGGTGCTATAAAAGTTTAAGCTGTTTCACTACAGTAACTAAAGGTTAAGACCCCAAAAGATTTCATTCTAAATCTAATTACTTGTAGAACGTGCACTTAAATCAATTATCAAACAGATATTACCTTTAGACCAATACTATGGAACGGCAGAACCCTGGGTTGATTTAAATAAAAGCAAAATTACTTAAAAGAAATCTTAAAAATATATTCGCTAACAATGATGAGAAACTAGTGAAGATTTAGTATTCTGTTATTTTAGAAATTTGTCATAAATGTGTTGTGAGATCTGGGTAGTTAGGCAATGTATGAATTACCAGGCAGCCCAATAGGACATATATAGGACAACACCATAAAGACACACTATCTTATAATTGGGTTGGTTCATGTCTTCTCCTAAAATAAATGTTACTTTTGAACAATCTTAGCATTCTGTAGGTATTGAGTCTTTTTTGAGGCACTCCTCCATACTGTTATTCAAAAGAAAGTCATGTTCATAAGACAAGTAATTTCCATCTGTCTCCTCAGCGAGACAGATGCATGCTACTTTGTGTACTTTGCACAATGCAAAAGAAGTTTTCATAGCTAATGGCAATAATTTTGTAATAATTTTCATTCTGTTTTCTTACATAGTCATCACAGAAGAATACACTATAGATTATACTCTAACACATCACAGGTAATATGTGTAATCTACTAAAACAGCACAACACTTCAAATAAAAGTGTCTTTTCAGGAGAAAAGAAATTCTGGGTTTAAAAGGACAACCTGAAACCTGCAATGTAAGAGGAAGTCTTATATACCACCACCTTGTAGCTATATGATCACAGTAAAAAAGAAGGTGGCCAGTACTACATTACTGAATAATTATCCATCTAAATGTCAGCTATGATCACGTGATCAGTCTTTTTATAGGCAAGAAGAATGTTCCCCTATGTCCATACTTAATATCAGTGTGGAAGTACAGTACGTGTTCACCTTCCCATGGACACCCTAGTGTATAGGCATTTTAATACAAGACATTTTGCCCCTCTTTTCTTTAACCTAAGAGATAAGGCATGTAATGCAAATGCAGAGATACTGAAAAAGTTTTAAACCTTGTAGATTTAAATGTTTGGGTATTATCATGTGTTGTGTCACCAAAAAGGTATCAACTAAAACTAAAGGAAAGAGATCATTAAAGCAGGTAATTACCAACATGTAAGGATATTCACGAGAACATATCAACAGAGCCATAGCATTTTTAATTTTGTATCTGACTGCTCTCATTATATACAATTTTAAAAGATTTTTGCAAAGCTAAGTGTTAAAGTGCAGGTGGACATCCAGACAAGCTCAGGTATAGTTTCATATTCTGCAGACAGCCACAAAATTAAAATCTGCATTTGTACATAGAGAAGTTTTATTTCAGAAGTGCTTTTGTGCTGTGGCAACACTAACAGAAAGTTTACAGCTCCCAGTGCCTCAGACTGTAGTCACTGTGGGCACAGGTTGTTCTAATCTGATTCTTCCCTCAGGACAGAGGCAATCTTAATCCAGCAACCATCAGCGGCTAGGTAAAACATGCAGTCACTTTGCTTGAATCTGAATACTTATGGCTCCATTCTGGGTGAAAACATAGGATGCCACATCATGACAAAACAATTAAATGAAGTATGGTATGAGCTGACCTCTCCATGACATGACAGATGCCAGTACAGGCATACCAACTGATTACACTAACAGCAGCCATATCTCTGATGTGTCGGAGAACACCTATTGGCAACTCTTCCATTGAAAGCTGCCTTTGTACAGAATGAAGAGATTCGTATTTACTATGAGGGGGGAAAAAAAAAGAAAGGACACATAGGCTCTTCATTTCATCCAGGAAGCACCATCAAATCCTGAGACTAGGAGTTAATAGTTAATAATTAACTAGGAGTTAATACATACAAACACAAAATTTCTTTCTTACTGATGAAAGCAGAGACTGCCATAAAAACCTGACCTGGGAATACTTTGAAAATACCTTTCTCTCCGTAGAAAAACTGAGTAGATAAGTTTACACATCAAAGACACAGGTTCCCTAACAAATTAAGTCAGAATGCTGCTCGCTGCAAGAGTTACTTTTCACAGTAAGAAAAAAGTTGGAAAATTTGGGTTAGATTGCTATCTAACTTGGTTTAAACTCCATGGAGAAAATTCAACACATAAGTATTTTTTACAGATACCCCTGGTTAAGACAATGCTTTAACTTTGTTGTAGAGGAAACTAACTACAAAGAGAAACTGTTCATAGTCTTTTAAGAAGGCAGGGGTCAATACTTTAAAGGGCTGATTAAATGTCACTAAAGATTTCTGGATGTTAAGTAAATGGGAGTGTGGGAGATACTCGCCGTGCCAAATAATAATCTTTTTAGGAATCAAGAAGAAGCCACCAGTTTTTAGAGGAGGAATTGTTCACAATACAGGGTAGGCACTGTAGCAAAGACCCTTACTTTCTGGTAGACAGAGGCTTACTCCCACCATCCCAAACCAGGAAGTACATAAACCAGGCCTTTCATTGCAAATATCAACATAGTTCTCAAAAGGCCACAAAATTAATCATGCATCCAATGCATATATCCTAAATTTTGTGAAGGCAAGGGTGTTCTAAAATACAGGTCCTTTCAAGATACCAGGTTTGTACAACTAGTTGAGACATGCTATCACTCACTGAAAGAATGGGGAGAAACTAGTCTAATTCTTCCTCCAAAGGCTTCTGGGAACGTCAGTGGTCGAAACAGTAATTTTTGTACTAGTTTCAGGGGCAAATGCCCAATTCAAAAGCATAGCACAGACAGGGAAGAACAGCTATTCTGGGGAGAACTGGAATCAGCAGAGAACTTGGTAGGAAAGCTGCAAATATTCTGACTGGCAGTGAGGGCTCATGAAAAACTGACTCTGTTAAAACTGTCTGACAAACAGGTAAGGAGGACACAAAGCCAGGTCATAATGAAGACTGGCAGCACAATAAAGAATTAGGACATAGCTGCTTCTGTTTAGTTTCCTAGGATGGCTACTAATTAGAAAAAAACCCAAACAAAACAAAATCCCTACACAAAGGCCTGTAACTATGCTTAGCTATACTGCCACCAAAACACCTGCTACTTCCACGCTTCCTCAAGCACTCTGCTATTTTTAATAAGGAAGGGGGATGTAACGCTCACAGATTGTAGTATTTTCAGCTTCAAGGCTTTCAGTAATTTTCATTTTAATTCAGCCAGTTTTGACAGAGTCTCAAAATTTCATGATCACATTCCTTTAAAGCAAAAAAATCCCTTTTTTTTCCTGGAAGAAAAATCCACTTTTGCAGATCCATCATGAGAGCATATGGTGCAACAGCTAGTGCAAATATCTGCAGACATCTAGATAAATTTCAAACAGCGATTACTCTATTCTGCTCAGAATATTTCTACTCATCATAATTCATGAATGTTAGTGAGGCCTCAATTACTGCCCATAAATTCCAAAATATATGGGGCATAAAAAGCTCTTTAACCCAACAAAAAAGCATAACAAGAACTGATGGTTGAAAATTAAAGTCGGACAAATTCAAAATCAGATTTTTTTCAATAGTGAAGGTAATTGAACAAGGAACTTGCTAACAAGAGAAGTGATGGATTTTTATTACTATTTTTTTTTTAAATACTTTGAAGCCTTCAAACCAAGACTTAACCATCTTTCTAGGAGTTGCACTGCAAGGAAATAAAAGGTCTTGGGCTTTATACGGGAAAGATTACAAGAAAGTCCCTTTGTAATTTTTTTTTTAATATCAAAATGACACACCAGGTGACCTGATGGTTCCTAAACACTTAAAAAGACCACAACCTATACAGCCATAAAAACAAGTTAGTCTACTGAAAATACACTTCTGGAGCAATCATAGCTTGTCCGCATCAAAAACTGTGACTGTGTAACTAAGTGGATATACATCCTAAAATGAACTGGAAATAATATAATTATAAAAAGGCATATTTTCTGAGAGCAAGTGACATTCGGTGTTATGTTAGATTAATTAAAAATTGCCTTGAAGTGCCTTACTATGAAAAACAACAGTAAAAACCATGCAAAGCAGAAGAGTTAAACTAACTGAACTTCCATTTAGCTTTGATTTGATAAAATCTATGTAACTTCCAATATTCATAGAGAAAGACTCAGAGCTGAGGGATGCTATATGTATGTATGCATGCATGCATACATGCAAGCATTTACGACCAGAAATCTGGAAGTACATAAACCAGGACTTGCACTGCAAATCTCAACAACAGTTCCCAAAAGGCCCCCAAATTAAACACACATCAACTGTACACGTTTTCTTTCCAGCTCTCCTGACCACGACAGAGTCCAGGCCTCAGCTGTGTATTATAAATAATGGATCGCACTGCCTTGCAGGAGTAAACCAGGACTTCCTTGCAATAATCTGAAGTAGCACACAGCAAACTCAGAACATCTCCCCCTATACGCCAAAGAACAAAGTTGCTGTCCGTAGCCCTTACCAGTTCTGCTGAAGAAAGCTGGGATTTAGAAAGAAAGCAAACAAAGGACATTGTTAGCATAAACATCCCTAACCAGTGGAATTAATGACAAAAACGCCAGTGCAGGGTTTTTTTTTGCTGAGTCAAAATCAAACACTTTTAATATCGATGAACAGAAAGCAAAATCTGTTTCATAAGCAAGTTGTTTCACAAACACTCCTAAGATTTACACTGAAGTTTTAAAAATCAACATCAGCTTTTCCAAAAGAGAGTAAAATTCTTTAAGAGGAAAAAGAAATCAAACGTACCACCTGAGATACAAGTTACTAAAACAAGCCAAAAAACAGAAAAATGTTGCAGTAGGAAAGACAGAATGTTCAACTAACCGTTTGATAGGCGATTTCTGAGATCTTGTGCATTATGACTCGTGGGAGATGAAAATGGGCTCATTTGGCGTGTTCCTGTTGTCGGTGAGTAAGAGTTTACATTTCTCTTTTTGGTCTTCAAAGGTGTTGCATCAGATGGCTAAAATGTAGCAAAAGACAAAGAATCGAGATGAATTTTGGCTAAAGATAAAGAGGTAACCTATGTCCATCTAAACCTACAACAGCTGTAAACTTGCCTTCCGCAAACTAAATACATGCTGGCCTCTACCTCTCCTATCAGTAGAGTTACATATTGTACCCCAAACCAGACAAAGCCTCTCTAAACGTTTACTATCTGGTAATAGATTTTTCTAAGTAATTCCAAACTTTATGTACCCCCATTTATGGAGAGCCCACACTACAAGTGGTGGTGAGCTGACCTTTGCTGGCTGCCAGGTGCCGACCAAGCCGCTCTATCACTCCCCCTCCTCATTAACATTAGTTTTACTCAAAAAAATAAAAAGCCCTTCAAACACTAGCCTCCCAGTTTTCATAAAGAAAAAGGATGCGGTTTCCAGAGATTTAGGTATTCTGGCGTAAAGACCTGGGGTTTTTTGGTTTGTTTTGTTTGTTTTTAAAAAGCAGTCAAAACCTGCTATTATTTTTCCTACAGTATTGAGAATTCAAGACATATAAACTATAAGAATTAAAATCTAAAAATACTTTTGATCGAAAGATAGTTATTTCTAATGATTTTCCAAACAAGTGTTAACTAAGAAAACCCCTAAGTCTCTTAAATCCGAAATTTTGTCTCTGGCTTAGGATTTCAATATATCTAATGATATAAAAGGAGCTATTTAATGATGTTAAAGGAATTGTGCAGAGAAGTTTTCAGAAGAACTGGTCTGCAATTCTGAAACATTAACTGTGATTAGCTGGGACACAGTTCACTCTCTAGATTGGATGCTGAAATGCAACTCTGAGAAACTGGGATTTCACTGCACTACTCATTTACAGAAGGAAAAACAAACCAAACCCACAATTTTTTTGCACATAAAGGGCTTCAGCTCTAGTAACAACCTGACTCCAACTTAAGTCTAGCAGCTTTAAATAACATCGTCAATGACTCTATCAAATAGGAGACATACACAGAAATAGTACACAGGTAGCACTTAAAGGAAACTCCATTGGCATTGGCAGCATCTTAATGTCATCTTACACTCTTAGAAGCCACTGATCAAGGGGCTACAGGATTTTCCAGGTAGATGAATTTGAAGTGTTTAGCAATATGCATACTACCAGAACTACAGTACTACACTGTTACGTAATCAGCTGATCCAGTAATTAAACAAACGACTGGAAGGCACGCCATATAGCAAGCTGGCAAGCACAGCTTCAGAATGACAGCGTTCCCATTCTTCCCTACCTTTTGTTTCAAGGAGGTAAAGTCAGCAGGCATGTAAACTACCGCTTCCAAACAAGACCAGCCACCTCTAAACAGGAGAATGCTAGTAGTGCACGACCGATTTCACTGTATTAACATCTGCCGTGCAAAGAATAAAGGGACATTTTGGGCAAAACCACTTTTTCCAGCCCCTTTCAAAATTTCCTCGAGGGCTTAAAGAAGAGCTGTCTAAATGCAGTGAAGCAGGCACTTTTTCCTACAGTTTAGTGATTTTTCTTTTCTCTTGGAAAGGTAGTATCTTCAAAGCAACTCCCACAGAAAAAGAGAGTAAGAGATTTCTTCATTTTTTAATTTGTTGCGATCCTGGGTCTTTGAGTTTGAGGAGCAAATTTATTTACCTCTATTTTTGCAACTGTAGCAAGCAAAGGAATGACTCACGCACTTCCCAAACAACTAGCCTTTTCTGCCACACTGAGCCTTGCTCCATCCAGAAAACCGAGTATCTACCGTTTGTCTTCATGTCACTCGTAACAGTCACTCAATTTCATACAGTATTTCTTCATTGGAAGCTTTATTGTACGTGATTATTCTGTAATCTCTTTAAGTTCCATTTATTATTCCATTTATTAATGTTAGAAAAACTATAATAGATAAGCATATTACAGTGTTTCAATACCATGAATGAAATACAAGGTGAGGATCTTGGGTTTATATCCATTAAGGAATGCACAGTACTTAAGCCAAGTTGGGGGAAAAAATATTAAATAAAATAATCAGACAACCCAATATTTGCACTTTCATAAACTACATTTCCACTGCAACTTCAAATTAATAACTCATTCATTCCCCTTTCATACTTACCCATATGTTATCCCATTTTGCTGGAATAAGACCCTCATGCTACACCTTTTTAAACCAGATTAAGCAAAGCTCATGGAAATCTTCACGTCCAGCAAGGATTCCTCCTGCATGCTCTGGGAAAAGGGCTTATTGGGATGTGGTGAAGAGCCAAAGCAGTCTGAGCCCAGAGCATGGTACAGAGTGGGAAGACAACTCTGGGAAGGCCTGAACCTCATAGGCTTAATGTCTCACAAATATCCCCTGGAAAATTTAACTACAGCAATTTTAGGGGTGTACGGGTGGCAAAAGCAGTGTTTTTAAGGCCAATAATCAGGTTCAGCAGGTGACGTGTGTGAAAGCCACAAGTCACACCAGGGTGTAAGTCATATCAGATCACAAAGCTACAAATACAAAGTTGACTCAAAGCCTCTACAATCCAGCAGGAATCCAGGACCTGGGAAAAGGCTACATTTCATTATTAAGTTAATAACAGAAAACATTAACATTTACGCAATTAATCTGAAATCATTGAGGTGTTATAAGGAAACTGCTTCTAAAAAGTATACATTTACAGCGGCAACAAATATAAAACTAGGAACACACGTTGTACCTAGAAGTATAATGGACAATTACGTAACCCTCAGAAGCTTTCTTCTCAATTTGACAGTTAGCAGTTGATTTAAATGTCCTGAAACACAATAGTCCTATTTTTCACACCTACAAAGGTATGCATACTCTTGTTATCTGTATGAATGAGTGTTTTTATTACAGCTTCTCCGGCCTTCTTGACCTCACCAAAATTTCAGGATGAGTTCTAGAAGTTAAAGTGTGATACAAAAGGTAAGTCTCCATTACTGGCTTTCAGTTTTCCACACTGCAATATTATTAAATTCCTCTTGATTATATAAAAGCATAAAGAATGATCAATATTCCCTCTAAAAAGAATAGAGCATATTCTTATGCCCCTTTCCTGCTCTTCCCTCCTGAACTCCGATTAAACCATCCTGATCTTTTAATCTCCTTCATTTGAAGGCATTTCTTGTGCCACTTGTACCACAGCCTATGTTCACACTCACTGTCTTTCAGAGAATGATACAGGTTCAAAGTATAATTTCTGCAATTATACTTTAAAACAGAGTGACAGTACATTCAATTCTAATTCAGGCGAAGACAAAATACTGATTTATGCAATGGCATTATACTTCCAGTGTTGCTTGCTGTTCTATTTCTGATATATCTTACTACACTTTTACACAAAGCTGCAGTTCTGATGTTTTTCTTCTCCTACTCTGCCACGAGCGGTTACCCTTAATTTAGAACATAACAGTGTTAGTATTGGCCATCAGTAATATGACTTACACCATTATTTCTAAAGATTTAATTTGTTGCCCACTTACCTAGCTTTCTTATAGCTCCAGAATATTACTCTTTCCTGGTTTAGTCTGGAATACCCTAAATAATTTCGGCATCAGCCGTTTACACTCTTTTTGCAGTCTATCAGTATTTAAACCGATGGCGATCTTCAGTCTCTTGTCACTATTATTTTGCCACATTTAAGCAGGTTAAAGAAATGTTTCAAATAACCTTTAAGCAAAATATTAATTACAGTAAGGTATCAATGACACTTTAGGCATTTAAATGTCATCCAATCTCTTTTGTAACAGGGAGAATCTCCAACCTGCTTACACTTCCAGGGTATTTTTCCTGCTTGAACAGCAGTCACCTCAGCCACCGTATTTCTGAATATGAACTAAGATTCCTTTGAGCAGCTACCTGGAAAAAGTTACTGTAGTACTTAAAAGGACAGTATTTATTTAGCAGTAAGAACTTATCTTCCAGGAAGAAGAGTTTTAGTCCAGTTATGCAATTTTTTAATGATACCATACTAACATTACAAAACCTAAAAATACTCATTTCTGATCTGGTGAGTTCAGGCATGCTTTGGCTAGCTGAGCAGCAGGTGGAATGAGGACCTCCTGTGTAACAGGAAAGAAATTGTAGAAACAGCAATGGATGTGGCAGAGCTGCAACAGATACAAACTGTGTGTGTATATTACATGACATTCCTTCTCACCTTCTATAACATCATTCAATTACGGCAGAGTTTCAATTTTTGACATGTATCTGTTAGAGGCATCGTATGAACTAAAAATCATAGTATAAACCTAAATTACTGAGATTCCAGTAAAAGTTCTTATCGTTTAGATGAGCTTTTGTTAGGCTTTTTGCTGCATAAGAACCTGAATGCAGGTAACCATCAAGTAACACTTTCTTTTTGTCTTATGGGCAGGGACGGAATAGCTTTAAGGCAGAAAAAGAATTCCACGTAATTTCAGGTGGACCACTCATCTACAAAAATGTTCCTACAGCCCAAGAAACAGATGCAAAATTACAGTCACAGCTGCATTCTGAGCAGAACAAGTTGGGTAATGGTACACTAAGCTGCTAATTAAATTGCTAATGATTTTTTTTAGTGCCACTGCGGTATTTTGCCACCTTTGTTTAAATTTTTTTTAGAAGTATCTAGAAAATTTTGAAAATTACAAATTTCTATCTTGCTAAATACCAGTGAGACCTCCAAATACATGCTGCATATTAACAAATCTCTTCAAAACGACACAGACGTGGAGATTTACTGGGAGCTCACATGCTGACCCGCTATTTCTCTCCACATACTTTTCCAAAATTTTCCTTCCTTTAAACACCGGCATCCTCACAAACTCCTCTGTATTAATGTCTGCAGCAACACCCACTGTTGGTAGGAGCAGATAATGAACTGACATATGTCACGACATGTTGGTACTGGGAGTATACCATAGCTGCATTTACAAAAAATAATAGCAACAGTACAATTTTATTTTTATTGTGATAACTGTGGTGAAATTTATTGCAGCGTTAGTACTTTATTGTTTCATTATGCCAGGTTAGCCGAGGGAGGTAATTATGTCCTTGACATGAAAATGCCTTTAATGTTTTCATTTCAATTTTGCAGTTTATAATATGCAGATTACAGCATTACCATCATTCCATATTGTTGCATGTACAATTACATGGCAGAACATTTGCTTCCAGGATAATGGAGCTGATTTCTAATAAATGATTTCACCAAGGATCTTAACTCATTCAGCTCTTGGGTAAATAGTGATGGTAATAAAAATATGCATATTTCTCCATTATTTTCAAGTGATTCATGCAGATGTACATTACTTAAAGTCAAGCAGTTCTACGACAAAGGGAATACAATAAATTTTATATTAACATTTAAGCAGTAATTTTGTGCCTTGTTGAGATTTTTCTAGACAACAGCCAATCTGTAACAATATAAATGCAGCTCTAATGAAATATCACGTTTATATACACATATGTGCATATAGCTATATATACACACACACATATATACGCAGCCCAGATGATTCCATACATCAAAAAATACTTACTTTATCTTTTTTAACAGTGTCCAACTTCAATGCTCTCTTGACTCTGCAAAAGAAAAACATAGACAAGTTTTATGGTCATCTAGACACAAAGATTTCTGGTAGTAAGGTCTATAATCAGTAATTTTAAAGACATTTTCCTTTCTTGTGTTTCATATTTTTTTATACTAGACAACCAAACTGTCATCCAAAGCAAATACATTAACTGATTAAAATACTGTGTACCAAAAAGGTTGCTTGTTTAGAAGGATAAAGTGTTTGCATAAGAAAATCCAATTCTCCATTTTATACTAGAGATAAAAATCAAGACACTGAAGTGAAATCGGACTGTATATTTGCCTCTTTCTCAAAGACTATAAACAATGAAAAAACGCAAAAGCATTACCATTTACATACCTTCTGAGCAAGGGTTGAAATTATTTTGCCATTAGTAGAAATAATGTATTAGGCATTTAAAACACAGGTACAGCCAAGGTGAAAAAAGTAGTTCTTCCCATCATTTTAGCTCTTAACATGATTCAGTGCTACCAGACTATGACTTAACTGGGGAACAGATGCTCTATGTCTTTACAGGTCCCCAAACCATAAGAAACTATTTGCTAGTCTTCTTCACTATACTGATTCAGGAACATGCCAAGCTCTCTCTGCAAAATCTGCTCTGCTGAACTGGATGCCCAGCTGTTAATGGCAACGCTAGAAGAGGAAAGCTGAATATTTATAATACTTTATATCGTACAGCTGTCTTCTAAAGAGCAGTCATCAAAATTTTATTGAATGCAGACTAAATGCTCAAAGGAAAGAAAGGTCAACATAAATTAAGACTATTTTTCCCAGAGACAATTGAAACTTTTACAGCACATTCCTAGTCTTAACAATAGTTTAAAGCATTATATAAAACAATGAGGAAAAAAAAATTAAAATCTTTATAAGAACAGTACCCGAGAAACATATACATTATATCAAATTAAACAGGATTTAGAAAATACATCGTATTTCAAGAACTTCGCTCACAATTTTCACCTTGGAAAAAAATGTTTTGACTTGTAAGGAACTAAAATGACCTAATTCCAAACACATCCCTTTGAAATTTACGTTACTACTCCAAAACTGTAAAATAAAGTATTGGAAAAATAGAATGAAAACACATCTTTGAAACATAACTCAGGCAACGGTCTTATATTAATACTGTTTTACAACTGTCTCCATAACAAGAAGGGGAAGAGAAGTAGCCTATCTTAAAAAAGCCAAGTAAACAGGCAACATTTAAATTAAAAAAAGCGTGAGAACTTCTTGCCAAAGGGCACTCAAAGCTGTAACAGTTTGATGGAATTCTTTACAGTGTATTTCTTTTTTAAACAGAAACCCATATTGCTTAAGGAATGCAGACTCCATTACATCTTCCACCCCAGTGGCAGCAGAGAAACATTCTATTTATTAATACATCTACTCTGAAAGGATGCTCTAGGGGCCAAGGCATTTGCATGTTATACTAAGGCGTGTTATGATGGAAGTTTTTATGACGGACTTCAAAAGAAGCTGGAAGCCAAAGAAAAGCGGAATCTGGACTCAACATAGCTGTAGGATGAAGACAAATGAGAAACTACATGAAAATCCCACTAAATCATAAACCTTTAGAAAATTTCTTAGAGAGAAAGTTGTGGACTGGTCAAGACTATGTTCTTTAAAGTCTGTCAAGTACTGTATACAGCAACAGAGTTGCAGACAGCTCAAACTTCTCTCTGCTGGCCTGCAAAACCCCTGCAAACACCCTGGGCTACGGTGGTGAAGAGGCAGCCTCATTCCAGGCAAGCACTTCAACGTTGCCAGGAGCTGCATGGACACAATTTTGGCTTCAGGAGGTCAACTTCGCCTCGCTTTTCCCAATCCATCCTACCCAGCGCCTGGTTTGCTTGTGGGCTTGTTTTCAATGATTGTCTTTCTGATGCCATAATGTGAGAAGGTAAATCTCTGGCAACTGTGATTCACTCAAAATAAGTTAAAATTTGTGCTATTAATACATGTGCAGTCCCTGGCTAGGACCACTGAAACAAAATTCATCCAGACATCTAACACGAAGACCCAGCTGGCCAAAGTGTCTTCTCTCAGATCTTTCAAAATACGAACACGGAGAAGAAACAATGCGTGCACCTAGGTGCAAACAGAATTCCTCAAGTAATTTAGGAAACACCACGGAGGAAGAGCACCAGCTTTAGATTGGTTTATCTTTTTTGTATGGCTGAAAAGCCTTGCTTTGGCTATGGTATAGAATCAAACGTCAGAGTGTGAACGAGAAGAGGAGATAGAAGGAGGAGGCATATGTGAGGACAGTACACAACAACTTATTTACCTGAGTCTCCCACTCTTGAATTGGTTAAAAATTCCCTGAGAACACTTAATTTACTTCCTTAACTCTGCAGAATATGACAGCACATGCTTACAGCTAGTTATACAACCCACAATGACTATTTTGCCCATAATATTTATCTGGTTAAAGAACTACAAATTACTTCTACAGCACATGGTTCATCTGTCACTCCAGGTCATGTTGTCAGTTCCTTGCTAACACTGGGAGACCTTTACTCACTTGAATAGTGCTTTGATGAAACCACTTATCCGCTTAATAGTAACTGCTTAACAGTGAGAGCCTGGGTATGCAATTTAGCTTTTTATAAAGAAATGGGGTTTTTATATTGTTTTTGATTCCACATACACTTAACTTTCCTTCTCAATTCATTTATGAATGAATACAATGGCAACAGTTAGGTACAGATTTTATGCACAAAAAAGAACATACAGAATCAGGGACCTGGTTTTATTATTTCATTAAAAATACCCTAGAGAGTATTGTAGTGCATTTTGAGGCCATTTCAGTCAGCTTCCTCTTAAGTTTCTGCTTTCACTGGGGAAAAAAAGAAAACACCTCTATGATATTTACATATTCCTTTATCTTCAAAACCTGTCAGCAATAATGTCTTTCCTTAATTGGAAAAGCAGAAAGGATAAATGATCATTTTCTATGTTCTTCTTACATGGTAGTTAATCTCAGCGTGCAACCAGTGAGAAACAGACTTAAACACCAAAAAATCAAAGCTTGTGTTTTGATGTTACCTTTGTGTCACTACTGTCTGGCATGATTACTTTAACTTCCCGTGGTCAAGAGAAAGACTGGCAGAAGCTGGAACCTACGTTTGCTCTAACATCAGTTATCTTTCAAATTGCGTAAGGGGTTGTAAACTAGGACAACATCCTAAGCTCGTATGTAGGTAGCGTAAGCCTTGTGGCCTCATCTTACTGCTGTTGAAGTTAGCAACATCCTACACATTTTCTTCATTGTTCTTCAAAATCCCACAATTAGCAAAGACACACAAGAATAGCATCAGACTTACATAACTATTGCCTGATCAATTGCAAAGAATAGGACAGGTATGAAAAGGATTTATTCCCATTGGAGACAATATGAAGAAATATACCCTGATGGAAAATTGACAGAGAACATGCCATGCCCTTACGCTTATAAATATCCAAAGGGCAGGTGTCCAGAGGATGGTGCCAGGCTCTTTTCAGTGGTGGCCAGCAACAGGACGAGGGGCATGGGCAGTTACCCCTGAGCGTGAGGAAGAACTTCTTTGGCGTGAGGGTGCCCGAGCCCTGGCCCAGGCTGCCCAGGGAGGCTGTGGAGTCTCCTTCTGCGGAGAGATTCAACCCCACCTGGACGCGTCCCTGTGCCCCCTGTGCTGGGGGCACCTGCTTTAGCCGGGCGGGGTTGGCCTGGGGGATCTCCAGAGGGCCCTGCCAGCCCCTACCATGGTGTGACTCTGGGATTGTCCCTGCAGGACCTTCCCACAGCAGCCTGCAGCACAAAACCCAGGCGTCAAACCCAGCACAACCCATCCATGACATGGCTCCTGTCCCTCTTTCACCCCCTACCACGCGCCCTCGCAGGCTTTCTCCGTGGGGTGTGCACAAATAAACAAACTCTCCCTCGGCTGGGGAAGCTGAGAACAGACGTGTAACATACAAAAAGTATTACCCATACCAGTGGGCATTGCCACCCCAACTCCGTCCGGATAAGGCTCTGCCCCAGGGAGCCACCATCTTAAATATTTCCCGGTCCCATCCATCCACTGGAAAACTGAGCTAGAACCAAAACCCGCCCTTCCCCAAGCCACGGCGCGCTCCTCCCCTCTCCGGGATAACCCGAGGAGCACATTCCTCCTGAGGGAACAAGCTGGCCGCCCAGGAAGCCCGCAGGCCGCCGGGGCGAAGCGCTCCGCCTCACAGCGTCCCACAGCCCCTCGTTCCAGCGGCCGCCCGCCCCGCTCCAACGGCTCCCGGCGCGCCCTCAGGGGCCGCCCCGCTGACGGAGAGGCGCGGCGGCCAGCGAGGAAGAGGCGGAGAGCGGCGCCCAGAACCGAGCTTACCCCGATACCTACGACATTGCGGCTCCTGCAGCCGCTCCCGCCGCCTTGCAGATCTCCCGCCTCGCACAACCGCCGTGCGCCGGCCAAACGCCGCCGGCTGGAAACGGCGCTGAGAGGGCGGGACGCGGCCCCGGCAGGGCGGGCCGAGGGCGGTGGAGGCGGTGGGCCCGGGCGGGGAGACCGCGCCCGTCAGGCCTGTGGGGCGGGGAGTCGGCTCGGTGCTTTGCAGCGGTAGGAGCCGGGCCGGTGGCGGCTTCCCCTCGGGGAAGCGTTGTGCGAGGCCAGCTTGGGCGGGAGGTGAGGCCAAACCCGGCCCCTCAGGGTGCTGGGGGCGCCGCGCGGGGTGGAGGGTCCCCGACGTGCGGGCGGGAGCGTTAATTTCCCTCTGACGGGCCGGGGGAGGAGGATCGTGATGCCTTTATCGAGGGTGGATAGTAAATGTTGCCCAAGAAGACCCCTGCGTCCGCGGGAGAGGGAAGTAGTGAGATTTATGTGGTAAAAAGAGTTTGCGCGTTTCAGGTGAGTGAGGCCTGAGCGCTTGGGCTTCAGAAGCAGCGGCGCGAGGGTTCTCCGCCCGCGCGCGTTTGCTGCGGACGGAGGTGAACCTCGGCCTCGCACCCACGGCGGGAAAGGTCGGTGTTGCCAAGAAGGGCATGGCTTAATTCCCGCTTGGAAGACGGGTTTTATTTGTTAGAATCGTAGCAACTGGAAAAGAAAGTAATAGTTAGGCTGTGCCGTTCTCCTGCTGCGGCCAAGGCCGGATTGATCCCCTCCATCCGTTTTTTCTAAGGTGTCATTTGTCCGGTAAAAATTTAACAAGCTAAGCCACGGGGCTGCTGGCAGTGGTGTCGCCAAGCTATTGCTCACTGGGTTTCTGAGCAATGTATCGGCAGCGCTTCTTGGCAGAACTGCGGCCCGCGTAAGAAATATCTCGGTAATTGGAAGTCTAAGGAGTAGCAACGAGAGTTCACATTTTATAAACTAGTTACTGGAAAATTAACATTTATTCTTCTTTTCCTCCTTGACTTTAACCCACTTCCATTTTGTGTGTGTAACACCGGTGCTTATTTATAGTGACACCCGTTTGCAGTAACCAGACTGTATCACGGTGTCCCTATGGGGTCCTTCTAATGCCAGTGCAATATTAAAGTGTCAGGCAGGCGGCCTGTGTATTATAAATAGGGTACTTCATCCATGATAAGCGATTATTATCTTTCTTTCCCAAGTGTAAAAGACCTATATAACTCAATAAGGTGCGAGTGATTTAGGCCTCCTGAGTAAAAATCCAATGAGTCCTGAAGGGGACCCTATGATGTCGTTGTCTTGTTGCTGAACTTGAGATATTCAATTTATTATATACTGGAATATATTTTCTGAAGTCAACATTGGGTAAAACAATATGAGAGGCTGTTAGGCCAACAGTACAACACGATTTAGTGTCCCTCTGTGATGGCCTTCTAAAAACCTTAATTACCCTTGGTAAAAGCAGAAAACTGCTGTTAAAGTTTCCTGGCCATTGGTGAGCAAACAGTATTAGTTACTGCTCTGAATCATTTCAATAATTTAGAAAAAATGCATTTCGTATTTTTTCCACTCATTTACAACTATATGGGTAGTGTTGTACTTAAAAGGCCTAAGTTGTGCAAAGTTTTATGCACATTCTTAGCTTCAGGCTTATTTGTTTCTATTAATTATATTTAGATAACTCTTAAAGGTAGAGTTGTGTGCTTAATTTCACTTACTTGAATGATTAAGTGTTACAATTCTGACCAATTTTATTATTAGCTATATGTTTTGTTGAGTTATAACTGTAAAAACAGAAAATAAAAGCCCATTCTGGTATGAGTTGGCACCAGAAAAAAGCATGTAATCAATTTAATAATGATTATATCACTTCTTAAATACTGAGTGTTGTATGGGGTTAATGACAATACACAGTGTCTCTGCTGAAGCTGGGTAAAGCTACCCCAGTTTTCCAGCTAAATCAGTCTTAGAAATATGAAAGTCAACTTTTGAGTGAGGGAGGAAACCCTGACAAATATGCGTTTCACTATAATCGTGCTCACGTGTAGTTTTCACTGGAGGACAAAGCAGGCTTTTACTCTGCTCTTAACACCAAGAAATATAATAGAGAATCTGGCATGACATGATCATGCAGCCACAGAGCCTTCTCCAATGAGGTAAGTGCTGATAATCTATTCTTGATAGTGTTTACTTTGTTGTTGTTGTTTGGTGAGAAAATATTTTAAATAATTCTGTGCCTCTCACACCTGTGACCATGTTTTAATTGGCATTTTTTTCCTAAAAACACCACCTTTGCGCTGCTGGTGACCAGTAGCAACAATGAGAGTGGCACTGGGAGCAAAACACTGGTAGGTATGGTATGTTCATTAATTTACCATTGTGACAAATCCTGCTAGGCATAGACAGGGGTAGTAAAGTCGTCAGAGCCAAGAAGTGCTCTTCTGTACAAATTCTTCCGGTGTTTCTGTCATTAGGAGAACTTAGCTAACGTGGCAAGAGTAGAAATTCTAGTGGAAATGTGTAGTAAGGCCAAGTCCAAGTGGTTTATTTCTAAACATGGATAGCAATGGTTTGTATCACAGATAACTTGAACATTTGTTTTTTATGCTTTAAAATAACATGACTGTATAATCATTGCGATATCAAATGTCTGAAATTAAAATAAAATACAATAAATTGAAACTTTATACTGCTTATAAAGAATAAATTGTGAATAATAAGTAGAGCTCAAGCTATTTTTGTTTGTGGATCTCATGGCGGTTACCTACAAGCGTAGATAAGAATTCCCATCCCAGAGTTAGAGAATGGAAAATATATGACCTAGATGTTAGGATAATTTGTGCTAGTCTGTGTTTCAGAGGACAAAGCAACGGCATTATTAAACAGGTAAGATAGTAACAAATTCTAACTGTAACTGTATTCTTCACAGAATGGCCAGCAGTCCTGAGAATAATGCATCCCTCTCCGTTCAGGAAGTCACACGCTCAGAAAGTTTCCAAGCAAAGAAGTCCCAGCATGCAGAAGAAGCAATCTTTTACATGAACTGCCGAGCAGCTTATCTAACTGTTGTAAAAAGCAGTTTAGAAAATATTAAGTCAAAAGAACAACTCAGTTTAGGTAATGATTAGATATTTTTTTCCCATAACTGTTGTGTGTGATGATTACAGTGGGTAGTTTGCAAGCAGCAGTCAGCAATTCAGTAGTGAGAGTATCCCAATGCATAAACTCAGTAACTGTTCTAAGGAATTTACGGTAGTTTTAGGTAGGGTTCCGATTTCAAGTGTTGGTGGCTGCATCTTTGAAGACATTTTCATCATTTACCTGTTACAAAATATATCACTGAGTGATTTTTTTCAAAGTTTATAGAAACTACCATTCCTCAAAGTTTTTCGTTTTCCTCAAATCCTTAAGCTTTGTTGCTAGGTGTTGGATGACTTGTGGACGTGGGAATAGTACACAGAGCTTTTCATCTGTAAATCACCAGTATGAATGGGCAAAAGTTAATACTAGCTGACAGCTTACAGGGGACCCAAGTGAGTTGTTTAACACCACCAGATTTGATGGTAGCATTGTTGCTTGCTTGAGGTGGGCCTAACTACTGCTTTTTGACTGTGACAGTTTTGCAATAAATTTTTCCCTATCCCTGAAAAACGATGAAGTGAGTTGGTCTCAGTTCAGTTTGTAGTGGGCATTGCCCTGGCACTGAAAATTGCAATGATAACTGGCATTAATTGGCACAGAGGTTTGCAGACTCCTAGGAGAAGTTGTTACTGGTCGCATGGGTGTGGTAATTTACCCCTGAAGATAGTCTCACAGAAAGTTATTCTCACAGATCAGTTCTGAAACACTTTATGTGTGCATAGTTTGTGAAAATAATACCTTTCCTCTACGAACTTTGTGTGATCTGGTGGACTGCTTTAGACACAGGTGTTTCATAAGAATTCTTACTCTTATTTTATTTAAACTCCTGTATTACAGTGTTCCCATAGACTAAAATCAAAACTTTTCATTTTTTCACCCATATTATGTTTGTGTATAAGTGGTATTACTTTCAGCAGTACAACAGGAGAAAAAAATCTCAGAGTGCTTTGGCTGTGCTAACTAAAGGTGTTAGTAGATACTGAAAGCTGTGGAGCTTAACCACATTTGTTTTGAAGACCTATGGCATTTCAAAGTTCTTTGCATGGAATTATTCGGAAAGTTACAAAAGTTTACCTGAAAAATGGTAGATAGGATTGTGTATTGGAAATTGATTTCTTTATAGTCTTAGTGATGGAGTAAAATAAGGAAGGAGTAAGACAAGACTGAGTAATAACCAGTTTCAGTTGTGAAATGGGTTTCGCTATCCCAGATAAAATGTCTCAAGCAAATGTAACACCAACTTTGCTATCTCTTGGAGCTGTAGGATTGTGTACAACGTCTTGCCGTGCTTGGGGTTTGGTTTGTTGTTTGTTTTGTTTTTTTCTTTGTTAGAGCATGTTTGTCCTTTTGTGAAAAAGTTTATTCATGGTTGTATGTAACAGCATGGGATTGAGTTAGGGAACTCATGAAAGTGTCTTTCGGTCCTGTTTTCTACCTGGAGTTTCGTGATGCGAAAATCTTAGCTTGCTTTAATGGAAAAAAATATTTCCAGCTCACATCACTGACAAAGAAAACGCAAGAACACAAACCTTCAGTTAGATAAAGAACCGAAATGTATGATTAAAAAAATAATGATTTTTATTTTGTGTGTTTTGGGATACAGCTCAGAATGCCCTTGGGGTTGATAGTAGTACAGTTTGCTTTCTCAAGTCCTCTTCATAGATTATGATGCCAGTAAAAGGTAGGTGTATTATGGCATTGCAGTTGTTTGTAATAAAAAACCAAGCAATGGCTAAGGGCAAAAACATGCTAAGCTATCAAATAATTTAGTTACAATTCTAGTGACCATTTTTTTTTCATATGTGAAGAAATACTTGTCACTAACGACTGCATTGCCCATGCCTAAAATACATGAGGTCTTCACGTGGAAACCGCCACTATAAAAGCTGAATGTACTTCTCTGTTGCACTGATTGTTTGTAGCTTCTTTCCCTATACCCGTACATGAAATTCTGCCCATTAGCAAGCACATTCTTTCAGCATGTGACTTAGTGTTATCTAGGCTTTCTTAGCTGTAATAAAAGTGCCTTTATAACATTCTAATGATAGTTTTGGATAATCTGGATTTTAAGATAGGAGTGGTGTGAACAAATGTCATCTCTTTTGTGTATGCTTTGGCTTTCATCTCTAGCCATATGCCGCTTTGCTACATAGCAAGTGTTTGAGCATTTTAGTTTCAAGATCAACTCAGAAAGAGCAATTAGTTGCTCAGGCTCCCAGTCTTTTCAGAGATATTTAAGAACTTCTTTTAAAATTTATAAGCTTTGAGAGTTATTATAGACTTATATTGCACCTTAAGTAAATTCTGGCATTTATCAAGTGAGTGGTGTCAGTGTTTAAGCACCTCTTGCTACATGATGTTTGGCTAATATACTAAGCTGTAAAATATCACAGAGTAACTGCGCTTCCTTGGCTGACCTTGACACTGGAATCCTTAAACAATTGCTATGTGCCCAAGCATTGCATGGATAAAGATGTTTTGCTGTATTCTCCTGACTCCACTTGTAGAGGTGACAGGGCAGAAATCTTTATTTAGTCCTTGGCATTCAGTCGGAGATTAGCAACAAAGGTGTCTGGTTTTGTTTGTTTGTTTTTATGGTGACACAGTTGCCCACTGAGAATTGTAATGATGCCACCACCTCATTTCACAGATGCTGCTGAACTGCTGTCAGCCAATACAGACTTGGTCATTGGTCAGCTGGCTAAAAATCAAACTGCCAGCCTAGGCAGAGATGAAGGATCTTCTGTGTTTCCCAAAAAAAAACCTTGATTATATGGGAGGATATAAAAGCATCCCTCCCGTTTCAGATAGACTGTGCATTTGAATTTAATTTCAATTGAACATAATACCTTCTTCACACTGGAAATTGATGAGAGGGTGTCTTCAGTAAAGACTTTTACAAGGCTAACTAGATCCAGCAAATTCATTTTGAAGAATGCCAGGTGTAGGAGCAGTGGGACTGGTTGCCTGTATGGTGTTGGCTGTTAGCCTTAACCATGTATGTCCGTTGGTATAATTTTTTCTTTACATTTGAAATTCATGTCAAGTAATTTGAATTGATAAGTTCAAATGTATAGATGTGACATAAAATATTGTTTTAGACAAATTCTACACTAGATCTTAGTTCTTGGCAAAGTAAGTGGAAAGACTTATGTGGATCTTAGCAGAAACAGGATCTAATAACGAGCAAGCTTACAAGTAATGGGTTCTTGATATTAAGGTGGGGGATATAGACACTGGGCTGAATTTTACACTTGTCACTTGAGGAGAATTCATGGATATTTTGCTTAATTAATGGTTTGAACCCGTTAACCTGCTTTAAGGAAGACAGACATCCCCTTGAGTTTAGTAGAACAGTGCACATGAGTAATTGGAAGCCGCAGATCAGAGCCTTTAAGCAAAGCAATTCCTGTGATATTGTTGTGTTATTAAAAAGTCACAGACTGCTCGCCGATTTCTTCCTTTTTCTGTAGAAGAAAGTGGGTGTGATTCTCATCAGTGTGGCATATGTCATCTCTGTGCTGGTTCATGGTTCATGAGGGATGATCTAGGACACCAGGCACTGCCTGTTTGATGACTCCTTTCAAAAGAATATGCGAGTGAGCTCATCTGCCCCGCAGGCTGCTTGAACCTCTCTGGTACAAAATGCAGAATTCAAGGCCAGGGAAGGTCACAGTCTGTCTGTATCAGTAGAGTGCAGGCTTGAGACTATAAGCAAAACTGTCCTTCAGATCCGCTTTTCCGTTGGATTTATTTGGCTTAAAAATAGAAAGTCTGGACATGGAAAGTGATTAAAGGATGTTTTGAGAAAACTCCTTTTCTGTCAGCTGGAATATATAGTTAATACTGTGTTTTATTGTTCAGTACTTCAACAGGCTGGAAGAAATCCATCTCAGAAGACAATTAATAAATATTGGACTTCACAAACGACTACACTGAATTTTGATGATTTTTGTGCTATTTTAAAAAAAGAAAAGCCAGCTACGAAAACCGAACTGCTGGAAGCATTTGGAAAAATAGACACAGATAGCACTGGATATATTTTACATGATGAACTTTATAAAATTCTTACAACAGTAAGTATCAGTAGAAACTTAATTATCTATCTTTAACCATTAGTAGAGATTTTTGGGAATAGATGGTAAAACTATTCTGAATGTGTCAACACCTATTCCTGATCAAAAGAATCAATAACTGATTCATGGGTTTTGTGGTTGGATTTTTTTTTTTTTCAATTTTATGTCTAATTTTCTGTGTTTATCTGATCTTTCTTCCATTTTTTCCCCCTTGCAGTCTTGCTGTTGATAATCTGTCTGTCCCTTTCAGCAATTGTGCCTTGAAGGTGAAAGCTGGCAGGAAAAATATTTTTCATACTTTCACGGAATGCTTTGTTGAAACTCTATCTGTACTGCAGTGGAGTAATAGAAGGAAAGCACATGTCTCTCCCTTGGTTCAGTTAGTGCAAATCCCTCTATTCTCTACAGGGCCTCTCTGCAGCCTGTTGGGGTTATGAACTTTTACCAAGAGAATTAATGACATATCTTTGCTGTTCTCCCCTCACAAGTTACTGTCTATGTATGTACAGATACAAACTTAAATTATATTTTTATGTTATGCATAAAATATTAAGGTCAGTGCTTTAGTTTTATCACAGCCATGATGTTCTGTCACGGTAGTGACTTCACTGGATCTTATATTAAGTTCTTTGGGTTCTTAAAGTAAACTGTGCTACGGTAAGTCAATACTTTGGTTAGAGATCGTGCATTATCAACCCAAAGCATGCAAACATCATAAGACTGACCTGTACATGTCATTAATATGGCTTAAAATGATGACATCAAAAAATATCTGGAACTTCCTGTTTAGCTGCTGAACTGCCACTGTGTTTTTAGGCTTCATTGTATAATCTGAAAGGATAGAAAAGATTTTTTTTAAATAGCAGCTGAGATTTTTATGATATTATGGGATTGTAGGAGATGGAACTTTAAAGAAAATGTTACCAAGAGTCTGTTACAATGACGAGTGTTGACAAGATTAAAATCTGGGTCCTCTGAGGATCTGAAAAGCAAGCCAACAAAGCCCCTGAAACAGAAGTCTTCCAAGTTAGTGTAGACCTGATGCTCTGACTTTAAACTACATAGATGTACATCACAGATGATTCCAATGATTTTCTTTCTCTGTTCTCTTAGATTTTTTTGCTCTGTACAGCCAAAAAAAGCCCAACCCCTTCATCATAAAAGCCAATCATCTTGCACAGCACAAACACTAGGGAGCAGTAACAATAAAAAATGGACTACTAGTAGAATTCTAGTAGAGTGCTCAAAAGTGAGAATAAAACAATTTTAAGGAAATGTAGAGGAGAGCAAACTGGGACAGAAGGAACAAACAATTTACATACTATATTTGTTGTGGTTCACCCAATAAAACAACATTATTTGTTTACTTCAAACATTGTGGCAGAACTTTCAATCGTCATTCTGTATGACCAAAAAGGTATAGTTGTAAGGGTAAGGAAATTTTCTTTATGTGACCAAAGATAGAAGTAACAGATGTTGAGTGCTACTGTAGTTATGCCATAAAGAGCTATAAACTCTGTGTTGTTGCATAAAGTCAGGTTGCAGTAGCAACTGGTGCGGTTCAAAGAAGGGAGGATCAGGATTTGATCTGTTGCAATCCACTATGGCTCTGGGACCGTATGTCCACATCACATGTTTGCTGACAATGAAGTTGGCATTATTTTTCAGTCCCAAGTTTACACCATGCATCTATAACTGAAAAGTGGTATGAAGTAGATTTCTGTACAGCAATCACATATTGCTATGTCATTGCTGACAGCCCTGTGTGTCTGTGTAGAGGAAGTTGCTGGAGGACCTTGTGGAAGACATGCTTTCTTCCTGAGGGATGTACCACATTGCAAGTGGAGCACTCGAGACGGTGTTCTGACATGCAGTTCAGACTTGCTTCCAAAAGGAGAGAAATTGCTTTAGCTTCACGCTAATGATTCCAAGTAGAGATAAGTGCAAGGGAAATTCATACCTGGAATAATCCTTCTAGTGAACTAAATTGCAGATGTAGACTAGCCTGCTGTAAGTATAATAGGATAGCTGAAGTAAATGAGTGAAACTAGCTATTATGAAGTTAGCTCTTGGTTGTTAGCATGCTACAGTATAAGTAAGAATGACTGAGAGCTGGCATTCCCCAGTTTTTGGAAGATTTTCTGAAACTGATATGTCATTCCTGGTACGTTTCCAGAAGACACCACGAAATTGCATGAACTGATGCTTTTCATCTGTTCAGTATTTAGTAGCAGTGTAGGGACATAATTTTTTACGACGTTGACCTCCGTTTTGGTGATTCAAATCAAAATACATTTAAATGTATTGGAAGATAAAATTCTCTGAAAGGATATTAAAAGAGTCTTTCTTTGTGTTTTTGTTAAATGTGTGCAGTAGGTGAACAGCATTCTTGATTAGGAACCCAAACTGAGTTGTTTTTTGTTGCAGAGAGGTGAAAAAATGACTCGGGATGAAGTGAGTGCCATTACTAAACAAGCTGATTTTAACCGCAGTGGCAAACTTGACTACAACAAGGTAAGGCAAACAGAGTGATATTATTTGTTCTTGTGTTATCGGCTTGATGTTATTGACAGTATTAGCATTATCAAACGCAATACATGTCACCTCCATGTGTTGATACATCGATGACCTTACCCGAGCCCTCCCCAACTGCCTGTGCACTGGAACATGGGCTGGTATATATTTCTGTTTCCCTTGCTTTATCTGGCTATTATCCTTGAAAAGGTCACTTGCTGCAAGTGAGCTTAATGTGTTAGGCAGAGCCTAATAGTAAGCATGAAGCATAACAGTGTGTGTGCAGGTAAGAGTTAAAGGAATGGCAGAATAAAGATGACAATTGGCAGCAAACTTAGCTAATCAGTGAGAGTTGCTATGCCTGTGACATTTCATAATTTCTTGAGTGGGGGATGTTATTGTATATGTTGAACATCTTATTTCCAAATTGCAACATCTTGTCAGTTTTTTGGACATCATCTCTAAGCAATGACTAGGTTTTGAACTGAATGAACAGTCCACAAAAATTTGTACATATAGTTTCATAGGAGAAAAACTACTCCCTACTAAAGATAATATGTTAAAAAAAATCAATCTTCAAATATCTAGAAAGAATTACAAATAATAATAATAATAAATCTCTTGTGTTGAAAGTTACACTTAATTTTCATTCAGTATTTGGGCCTCGGTTGAATTACGACTCCATTTTACTGTGTCATTTGAGTGGTTGTTCTGATTCATGAAAATGAAAATTAATATTGTGCTTTAAGAGAGAATGCATTACATCTATTGACGTTTCCTTCCCTTACTAATGTTACATTTTAATCCTTTAAACTGTGAGAAAGAATGTTTCACTTAACAGATTACTTTTCTTTATCTTAAGTTTTGTGACTTATACATGACAACTAGTGAGCAGTGCTGTAAGACTGCACGAGAGAAACTGGAAGTTGATAGTCGGTGGAGGCAACAGCAGTTTGGAAGTCAAGGTGAAACTTCGTCTGAAGGGATCCCACTGCCAGCGTCAAAACCGTCACCAAGAATCTCGAGGAAAACTGATCACAAGCTAGCACCAACAAAAGGTATTTATATTTTTTCATACTGGGAGCTTTCATTCTGTTGGAGATCATGCTGGTCAGTGATGACAACTCAACAAAACAGTTGAGTGTTTAATTTTTCTCAGATTAGAGAGAATGTTATTGACTAATATTAATTTCTACTGGGGCGATCACATAAATGTCTCAGTAGGATATCTGAACCCCATGTTCAAATGGGCTTTGCCTGCATCTATGATCTGAAGCCGTCAGATTCTTAAGGGTGAATTTCATTGACTCTTGTGTGACACGGTCCGAAGGGAAGACTGAAAATGAATGCTCAGATGTTGCAACATAGGCAAGTTATTTATTTCCTTCCCAGATCAGAGATGAAACCTTAAACATTTATCAATAAGCAGTCTGTTGCAATTATTGAGGCCACTTTTCAAGCACAATCAATATGAGAGTTTAACGTTCTTCCTGAAGTTACAAAGATACTTACAAGCCTTCCCAAACCGGAAAAAGACCAAAGGCTAACAGACCGCACAGCTACCACGTATGAAATATTTGCATGCAGCATGCGCTGTTTAAGTTGCTTCCATTCTAGGCAATACTGAAGAGGTGCAAAGACAACAAAACAGTGATGAAATCTGAGTTTATGTAGCTAAATCAACAATTGTACCAGCAGAGTTGCCCCAACATAAGGAACCAGAAAGTAAAGGCTTGGAAGTAATTGCATTGGGCAGCTATGCATAAGTGATGTGCTGTCTGGCAGGGAAACTACATTGTCCGGAAAAGAAATCACTTTAAATTAGAAGCAGGTTAAACCTATCCACTTTGGACAGATTTACCTTGATTCCAAGGTAAATGGAATGATGCGGTAACAATTTCGTGTTCTTCAGGCGGATTTGGATTCCAAGGTTCTGCTATTTGTATGCCTGTTCACCTGGGATGTACAGTCAGGGAAGAAAAGATATTTGGCTAATGAACTATTACATGTTATATAAGGGAAATCAGCTTATCTGATTGAAGCTCTTGTCATGCAGTTTTTCTCTGTGTGCCTATAAATGTTAGGCTTTGTGATAAATAGCACTAGGAGTAGCCTGAAATAATGTAATTGTGACTAAATATCTATGTTTACAGGTGAGAGCAGAGCTCCTTCAAGACCTTCCTCAGCTCAAAGTTGCAAAGCATCCATTTCTACCACTCTCAGCATGGGTGCCAGTAGCAACAGAAACACAAAGCTGACTGAGCCAGACACAATGAAGGTATCGTGTAAGCTAGTCCTATTGAAATTACACAGTTTTCCTCTAGGCACGTATGTTATTGCATTTTAAATAAGAAACTGTTTATCTCTGATTTTTAGCTTATGTTTTATTAATAGTTTGTCAAGGGCAGCTATAAACTACTGAGAGGTTTCTTGATACATATTATTATTAACATTTTTATATACTGTTGGTTTTGCTGACATCTAGTTATTGGAAATAATTTTTCAGGTGTGAAGGTTTAATAGAAGTGTGTTTTTTATAAATGAAACCACTGTTGGATAAAACGTTTAATGACTTTTTGAGAAATTTAAAATTTAATAATTTATTAGGTTGGTGAGAACTTTAAATGCTTAAGTAGCCTGAAAGATTGTGTATCATAAACCTTTATGTGAAAGGTAATTGGAAATAAATAACAGATCTGCAAGCATATTCAGTTTGTTGGGCATTAATTTGTAAATATATGCTGTAGCCTGAAAATACTGATTTTTAGTTAGACTAATATGTTCTATCAGTATTTTCTTTTAAATAAATCACTCATTCAATATAAATTCCTGTGGGAGAAAGACAACAAAGTCACTTTGCCAAGTCAATATTTGTAGAGTGTTAATATTGATCTTTTTCCTTTGTTTTCCCTTTCTTGACTGAACCTTTACTAGTTTTCTTTCAACAGAAAATAATAGCTGCAGAAATATAAAACATTAACTGGAAACTGCTAGGATACATTAAAAATGTGTGCCTTGAGACTCCTGTATAAAAGGGAAAAAATGGTTATGACCACATAGTATAACTGCTACTAGAAAACTGGACTGATTGTTCTCATGAGTTACATTTTTGTTTCAAATAACAACTCTGTATTTGTTATTGAACTCTGAAGTCCTTTATATCTTTGACATTGCTATACAGTGACATTTGTTCTATATTAAAATTTAAAAACATAATCTCAAAGGAATTTTTTGCAGTCTGTTTAGGTATCTGGACCTCCATGCAATTTAACCTGCAATTTCACCTTGTTCAAACATGATACGTAGTATATAAAACCATCGCACAGTTTTCCAGTATTGGATTCCTCTTTCTTTATAGAAGCTAGTAAGAACTGACTGAAAAAAAAGCAGCTGCAGATATTGATTACTACTGATTAGCATCATACAACAACTGAAATCAATCAATAAACATGAAAAGGTGTAAGTAGAACTACTAATTTTTTGTAGCCCTAACTACTAAGGGCACAATGCAAACTCTGTCAAAATCGATGAATATATACACAGTGATTCATTTGGGTTGCAGATCAGAATATATCACCCCAAAATTCTTATTATTTATCTTATATTCAGATATTTTTTGTTTCCCTGCAATTTGCCTGTCTTTTTGGGACAGTAAGAAAATACTGCCATCGTGAAGTTGGACTGATGCCAACTTTAAATTTCTGACAGAAGAAAACTGTGGAAGTCAAAACATGCTCAATGTTTAAATTTAGAAATCCTTAGAAAACATGGAGTGCGTTCATAGTACATTCTTCCATGTGTTTTCTTTTTCTCAGGAGTTTTGTGGCATGTTCAAAGCCATGTAAATAACTTTGGGGGGCAAAAATAGACAGTTGCGAAAGTGCTACAGATGTGCATAAAAAACGTGCTGACCTGTTGAGCTTCAACTGTAGCTGAATCACAAATCATTAAAAGATGACTAATGGAGGTCTTAAATTTCTGCAAAATATTCTTTGTGTCAGTTTTAGTTAAGATTGAAAGACATTAATGAAAAAAAAAAAAGGCAAGCAGCGTATCCCGTTCTAAAGTCTTTTCTCTGCATTGGGTAGCTAAATTATCCCTGCCCAGGATTCTCACCTTTGCATGCTGTTCTACTGAAGTCAGTGAAAGACCTCTACACACAGTGGGTAGCAAAAGAAATACCTGAGAAAAGTCTTTTTCCTGAAAGAAACAGTGATATGCTCCACTAATATCGGCGAAGTAGCATCATGCAATTGAACTAGCAAGACTTTTTCTGTGTCTATGGAACAGGTTTCGTACAAGACAAAGCGTCGAACTGAAGTTCTTTGCTTTAATCAATAGGAACAATTCCTCTCACAAGCATTGCTTTTTATTTCAAATTATGCGTGGCTGTGTGGACTCTTAAAAAATAACTTAAATTGTAATAGCAGTAGAACGCATTATTTGGGCAGTGACCAGCACTGGCAGCAAGTAGTCCTTAAAATTTCTTTATGATTAACGTTTTTAATACAAGTATTTCCCACTATGTTAGCTATTACTTGTCAGCTTTTGTTATGGTTTGAAGTGAGATACTAAAATCAAACCAGAAAAATAATCTTTTAGGTTCCTAAGTGTACATACCCGTTAGTAATATGACGTGGATAATTTAAAGAATATAGCACCACCTTATGCTCCCTGCAAGAATAACAGTGTAGTATTTGACTCCTAAAGCATTGTCAACGTTTTGCTTACTGTTGCTCATATTTTAACCTGCACGTTGTTCCTTGAGATATTTTCCCTGCTTACTTGGATTGTTTCATGTCCCTGTTGTAACAATATCTGTCTGAATGCAAAACTGCAAAAAATGTAGCTTTTCGTCTGAAATAACAGCTCGAAAAATGGAAGGTAAACAAAGAGGAAGGACAAAGCTACTCTCCATGGACCATCTGAGAGATGATGGTTTGAGGACCAGAGTGAGAAAGTGGGGAATAGGACATGGTTGGTAGAGTAATTTTTGTACATGAGAATTGTCACGGTATCTTTTTCAAAAGTTATAGCACATTTGGACTGCTGTTTAAACTTATTTTATGCACTTTTATGTCTCAAAGAACAGCCGTGTTGCTTCATTAGCAGACCTTGATCTTTTTGAAATGTAACTAATTTTTCAAACAGTGTCGTAAGGTATTAAGCTTGGAGGCTAAGTGAGGTAACAACCAGTTATCTCAGCTGTGTCGAGTTCAAAGGAAAAATCTCAACTTACTGCATATGGACTTTAAACAAAATTAGGAGTTATGCAAGTATTGGAATAAACAATTTACTGAGAATGGAATAGTACTAGAATGATTTAACAGATTAAACTACTTATGTGTGCATCAGTGCATATTCCAGCACTGATTTTTGTTGACTCTAATGTTAATATCAGCTCCCATGATCTGCTTGTTTGACTTAGGGAGCCCTGTGTGTTGCCCAACATTTAACACTCACCATTTACTCCCAGTAACTTTTGTCTCTGTTTGCTTTACTAATTATTCTTTGTGATTGGACCCCTTTTGCTTATCCTGTCACTAGAAATCTAGTTTCATGGATAAAGATCAGTATACAATTTTTAGGTGGCCTTGTTATTAGGTCTATATCACTACATAAAAGGTGGCCAGGACTGATCTCTGACTCTGTGGGCCAAGTATCATAGGCAGTTTCATGTCCTCAAGGCTTAGGCCTAGCACCCTCTCAGGCAGATTGTGTCCCCTTTAAATGGCACTTGGCTTGCTTTTTTTCCTAGCACCCACGTGGTAGCATTGTGGGCTAAAGAAATTCTATTTTCCAGTGCCATTCATAATCTTATGTCTCTTCATCCCAACCAAGAATACAGGTTACAAGCTGTGGGGTAGGTGATGGCATGGAGTGTGCAAGGTTGTAAAACCTGATGGGATGGCGTTGACTGCGTAGGTTGCAGAAAGCTGAAGTGGGTGCAGTTAAATCCATATTCCTGTTTTGAAAGTGGTGCCTGATGTGAAAAATCCTTTGAACTGTGCTCACATTTTCTTGAAGAGCACTAGTTGTAGTCATCTGAAACAGAGACATGCAATGAGCTAACAGCTGAACGGGAGGGATGATAGGGTGTTGAATGCAGCACCTTGCTTCTTGCTGTCTTTTAGTTTGCAGTGTAAATGTAGCTGGTGAGATGAGATCATTGTTCCTCTAATAGCATGCTGTTCTCTCTGCACCTCTGATGCCAGGGAAGATAGGTTTCCACGAAGGCCCCAGACCCAACATGTTGTCTTAACTGGAAAAGATTATAGGAGGGGAGGTACTTGGATATTAGTTTCCATCAGGGATTGGATGTCCTGCTTTATTTTAGATAGCTTAATTGATCTTCATCTTTTTGATAGTCTGCTCTCTGAGGAAGTATGTTTACTTTTAAAGTCTCTTAGAACTTCCATAGCAAAGTCTTCATTTTCTTTAAAAATCCCAAACCTCCAAGGAACAGCAGAAAGTGAGTTGCAAAGTATATAGTTTTTGTACTTAAAAGTACTCCATATTGTCAGCTGTATGCAATTTAAGTAGCAGAATTTGACATCTAAAATTGGTATGATGCATTACGCTACCAAAATGATTGGGGTACTGAGGGTGAAATAGTTGTTGCCTTTAGATCAACATCTTGGATGGAACAGGGTAGTCGTACCATAATAATAAGTCATCATAGAATGGTTTGGGTTGGAAGGGACCTTAAAGATCAATTTGAGATTAAGATAATTTCCAACTATGTAAAATTTGGAATTCTCAGTGTTTATCCACATTGGTGTTTTCAGGATGATATATTTTTATTCCTTTAGTGTGAAGATTCTTTTCATAGCTGAGTTTGTGCTATTTGGGTGAAACTATAGAAGAGTGATTCAGAGGCAGAAAATGGAGTGAGAGATAGTATTAGATTCTGCAGTCTTTCTATGCCAGCACAGGTGGTGAGTCTTCTCAAAGTACATCTCTCTCTTTGTTTTGATTAATTTAGAAACAGTTCTTACAGCAGGAAGGAGTATAATGAAGATGAATTCAGTAATATTTGGATGAGAAATGCTTAATGTAGAGGAGTTGATCCTGTTCCCACAGAAATCAATGACAAAACTGTGGCACAGAACGAAAGGCTCTTAAATCCATGAGTCCCTGAGTAATTTATATTCTTAAGGAGCGTAGAGCTCTGAATGGAGAAATCTAATTTAGGATCAGAGCTGCATGTATTACCAAGTGTGTTACCTGGCATCCTGGGTGTATGTACAGTGGTGAAGTCCAGTTCTTGCTTGACACCTTTAGGTCATTGACTGTAAAGTACCATCAACTGAGCATGAACATGTTGTAATGAGGACTGTAAGAGGATTCTTTAAGAGGAGTACTGAAATTTAGCACCCTGATGAACACTGGCCTTAGATGGGATTAGCAGTCAGCCTCCTTACTGGGAGTTACATACAGACCTTCCCCATTTTTTACCGTGTTAAATCTGTGTTAGCGTACATGTGACACTAAACACTAAGCATAGGTACAGCCACTTGGACAGAGCTGTCTGCTGAGATTACACTGATGAAAGATTCCTTCTGCTAGGCTCTGCTTAGAAACGTTATCTTTCATGGCTATGAAAGTGACTAGAAATCATGGACTTAATCCATACCAGGGAAGGCAAATCAAGAATGTCTTCTGTTCCTCGAGGCACACAGTATGTCTGTAAGGACTTTATTTTTATTTTGCTAAAGAAGTATTAATCAAATGATATTTAAAATTGAATATTGGGACCTGCTGTCTAAAAAAAAAAAAAATAAAATTGAAGCATGTAGCTGTTTTAGCATCTCAGCAAAATCATGGCTTCTCTAGGAACCATATTATTCACAAACACAGCAGTTTTCAGTTTATGTCTTTCCAATAGCTTTGACAGAAGTCAAAAAGAATCACTTAATTTGACTTGTGTTTGTGATTTGTCTGAGCAAATAACTCCTCATTTTTCAGCTAATCAATTATGTTCTCAGCTTGATTGGGCCGATGGAACTAATGTAGCACAATTCCAGCCTTTCAGTGGTAAATCACACAGTTCAGAGAATGAATTCATGAATTCAGTTTCATTCTTCATGGCAATTCAAATTTCATTTGAACTGTGCGAGCATTGGGGTAATCTGTATGGTTTTGAAGCATTTTCACAAGTCAAGCAATGTTACTAACTGCTTCGCAAAAGTTGACTACAAAAAGGACTATTTGAGAAAGTTATTTTTTTATTTAAAAAGTAGATGATCAGTGCTGTACCTCGTGGAGTAGTTATGCAGGATTTATTAAATTGTCAAGTTAATGAATATTTCAGACAAGGTGTTTTTACCTTGATCGAAGGTGAAGGCAACATCTAATATTTGCTTGGTTTCCAGGAATGGCAATGTGCACAATCCAAAGGATGCTTCTACTTAGAAGAAGATGGTGAAATCATTAGTCACAAGTACAGGTTGCACTTACCTCAAAGGTCTACAGTATGTATTACCATCAAGCCTTTAAACATTCGTCAGGTAGAAGGTAAGTGTATTTGTATTTCTTTGGAGAATTTTCCTCTATAAAAAATATTTTCTCTCCTCCTGCTGATACATCTCTCCCTCCCTCACTTTCAGTACTTTGCGATATTTTTGCGATATGGCAATACAGCAATATTTTTCTCTGTTGACAGAATCCTATTGAAAATATAACTTAACTTGCCATATCTTCTGCTTTGTCATTTCGTGCTCATTGCCTGGGCAGCGAAAATCGGCTAAGTCCATTATCTTTCTCTTTGTCGTCAAGCAACCTCTTAGATTATTTTTGACCATAGATTTGTGAAGTTTCTTGCTACAAAATTGAAATGTTAGCACTGTTTGCCGCGTCTCCCTTTAAGGTGCTGATGTGCTTTGTGAGAAACAACAATACAAAACTTAGTGAATATTGCCTGAAAGCTCTTGTATTGTCCACCTCAAATACTTTTGTAAATACTTAAAATAGATTATGGCTTTTTATGGCAGTATGGTATCTTGATGTTTTGATTATGAATCTTGTCTGAAGGATTTATAGCTTAGTTTGCCTATTCTAATTTTCATCTTAAAAGAGTGAAGGCCAGCATTAGAGCCACCTGAGATTAGTTAGCCTGTGTGCTCCTTTTTTCCAAATGCTGCTGGCTTTGTTGTCTCCAGTGATTTACCAAGGAGCTTTATCTAGTTGCTACCTTGGAATTATTTTTGCCGCCAAGTAGATTATTTCCTCTTTAATACTGTGCAACAGGAGCCATTAGGTCCCAAAGATGTTTTAGAGTCATCTGGACTGGCTGTTGTGCTACAGGTTGGTAATTGATTCTGATTGAGGTTGGTAATAAAAACTTCACTGCAAATAATTGACGGAAAGTAGTCGTTTTCCAGTTACTACCTGGCTGAAATGGGAAGCCTATCTACAGGCTTCTGATGGTGAGGAAAAGACCTGATGCTAACAGATTTGAGTAACAGAATGTCTCAGTGTTCTGCTCATAACTTCTCTTTTTTCATGTGGCACCTTCTTAAACTGTGCTAGGAATAGTTCTGCTGCAGGATTGTCCAGACGTTCTGTGTAACCAAAACAGTACTTACTTGTCTGTCTTAAAAAAAAAAAGCCAAACAACAAAAAAAAAACCCTAAACACCCCCCCTCCCCCCCGCCCCATACTTTTGCACAACATTATTGTTCCATATATAGAAATATCTTTGTGGGGGTTTGTGAAGAGGAAGGCATGATACTGGTATGTAAGGAAAGGATTCATGTTAGCAGAGCAATTACCTTTTTATGAGAAATCAAAAATATCTTCAAATTTTTAACAAACTTGTGTGGTGTGTAGCCACTCTTCAGTATTTTGACTCTTTACTAGAAAAACTAAGCCCCTGCATTCATTGTTTTGCTGTGGTCTGATTGACTTCAAGACCACTTAATAGCTCATTGATTGATTGCCCTCAGGAACTGAGCAGCTACAAGAAAGAAGAGACTCAAATGACATCTATTCAACATATGTAAGACCAGGTCTCCATTCCAGTCCAACCGAAGACAAACAAATCATAAATGATCGGTCAAACAAATCATTTGTGATGCCATGTAGGAGGATCCTGCTATTTAAAAATCTCAAAAATGATTGCAACTTAGAATTCTAAGATTTACATTTTCTGGTATCCGTAGCTTTTGCACATAATCTGGATTTCCAGTCAAGATGAGTTTTAACAGTATTTTACAGAACATCAGACAAGAATATGATATAATTTTGCTAACATCCTTAATTGCAAATATCTAGGACCCTTAGTATAAAGAAAAGTAATAAATAATAACACTGTACTAATGGTAGAAAACAGTGAAAATAGCTTCCTTAACTACCAAAGGTTTTAATATCTGAACTATTAATAGTAATCATTATCTGTAAGGCAATCATAAGACTGGGAACAATTGATCGATTGGTCTAAATAGGAAGGAGATCATGACAGCATACAATGGATTCTTTTTTTTCCCATCTTACATTAACAGGAATCAAATACTATAGAAATATCTACTGTGGGGTTCAAAGAAAAACAATTTTGTGCCATTATTAAGGACGTGTGTTGGGAATCATTTTCTTTTTAGGAAAACCTTGTCGTTGGTTGTCAGTAGATACAGCTTTGTATATTCTGAAGGAAAATGAAACCCAAGAAAATCCACAGTTTGTGAGCTTTACTGAACAACAAAACAAAGAGGTTAGATATTTTTGTTGAATTCCTATTTTAATTGTTGTATCTTTAGTGTATGTGTTAATGCTGCATGGGTAAGTTGCCATGTGTCTGGAAGGAATTAAAACTGAACCTAATCAGACTAGAGAAACACTTGTTCCGTGCATGTTCCCTTTCAAAATTGACAGAACTTTCGCAAGGTAAGATGTAGTACTGTCTTAGGTATGCCCTTTGGATGGACTGCATTGCAAGCCACACGTATCAAAGTTTAACGAAATTCTTGTGAGCACCATATTATCATGTGGTGAGTTGGCAAGTGTTGCTGAGTTGCTGGTTATCTGTATAGATACTCTGTGGAAACTCACTTGTATTCCTGCAAGTTCAAAGTTCAAAGGTAAAATTTGTTATAATTTCCTTTAATTTTCTTTTTCCTTGCCATATATATGATTTTGAACTTCATAGTACACAGAATATTCTTATCCTGTGGCAGAAATAAGGGAGGAGGAGAAATGGCAGTGTTACCATATTTCTCCCTTCTGAGTCACAGGGAACTCAGCTTGCTGCTTAAACCTTAAGTTGCTTGTGACTTTTTACAGAGGAAGTTTTTGTTGCTGTTTTGAACAAAGCTGGTAAATCAGGGAGGAAGTAAAAACCTCGGTAGGTTTTGTCAGCCTGCTTCTGCCTGCTTTTGATTAAAGTTTAACAATTAAAGAGTGTTACGAATCTGAAAAATGATTGGATTGTTATTAGATATTTCTAGTAATGACTGTTCTCCCCTTGTCTCTGGTCCTGCATGTTTTTCTAACTTTTCTGATAACTTAAGAAATTCTCCAGTTTTTATGTCTTTCAAATGTCATCACACAGCATCTCACAGTACATGTTTTCTTTAAGGAAAGAAAGCATTACCAGTGTTTCCAAGTAATGGATCACTTTTGTATGGATATTACTAGTAATAAAGAAAGGTATCATTTGAGAAGTAACTTACAAACTTGTCTGTCTTCTTTTAAGAGTAGATGTTTGGATGGAAAGGGGAGCTTGGATCAGGAGCTTACTGGCTACTCCCGTTCACAACAGGCTGTAGGTTGAAGAAGGTAAAAGCGCAAAATTCTGGAGAAGCGAAACTGGTGTATAGAGGTGAAGATGGAGAACTGGCTCTGACCAAAGAGTTCCGGTGAGTCATATTCCCAAATAGGCATAGTACCTATTGCAAAAGTGTGTGCTCCAAGTAACGTCTAGCTTTTTAAAAGCTGGATGTTACCAAAGTACTGTTTGTACAGAATATTCTCAAATAGACTGAATAGTTACTGATAATAATATGAGACAGTAGAGGAAACAGAAGTATTTGGAAATAGTTCTGCCTTTTTCATCTTTTAGAGCTGCTTTATTGGATATATTTGAAACAATTGATTTGGATGGAAATGGCCTTCTGAGTTTGGAGGAATACAATTTCTTTGAACTGAGAACTAGTGGTGAGAAATGTGATGAGGAAGCATGGGCTGTATGTAAGGGTAAGTTTGTTGCTGTGCTCGATACAACTAATTAGGGCTATCAGTCTACTTGCAAGCTGTTGTTTGTAGCATTCTACTATGTATATAGTATAGAAGAACTGAGTATTTTGTAGCCTATACCAAGAGCACATGTAGATACTGTTCTCTTCTCCCTTTGTTTTCCTTTTTTTTTTTTTTTCCTTTTCCAGTCTCCTGTCCTTTGTTTTGCTTCATTCTGGTTTGTGTGCCACTGACCATCTGCTGAGAAAATTCTTCCCCCTACTAATTGCAAAGTTTTGTAGGTGAAAGATTTTATAGCTGCCAAAAACTACAGGTTTTCTAATCATGGATCATATGGTCAATTAAGCTGTGACAGATTTTTTGTTTAATCAATCTCCTTTCTGCAGATTACTCTGATACCAGTTTCATATCTCACAAAGCGTTGAGAGGGACAGTTAATTAGTCTGTATAAGATGCTTTAAAAATGGCATCTAGAGCTTATGATGATTGTTTAGAAAAATAGACATTAGAAAATGTCTATTGCAACTATGCGTTTGCTTCAGATGTAAGCAGTTTTTCATTAAAAATCTGTCTTTTTAAGGTTCATATATATGGTGTGTCAATTTGTCCGTATTGTGCTATATGACAGCCGTGAGATCCTGAGACTTCCATGAGTGAGATGAGGAAGCTAACAGACAGTTGAGACTCTTCCAGCTGTACTTTGTTTTCTGTCTGCTGATACACCTCTGATATAAATGTTACTGGACGTCTCGCCAGCTGGCAGGAGCAGCGTTGGGCCACAGATGTCAATTTTGAAGAAAAAAGGAATTCTGTGGCATTGCTTTAAACTTGCAAAGGCCTTGACAATGCACATATTTACCTCATAACAGGGCCAGGAGAATTCAACCACCAGTGACTGTAGCCTGCTCTACCAATACAGTGCATGAAAGCCGTGGTTTCAAAGCATGGGCAGTTTAGCTGCAGTGAGTGAACAAACTGGAAATTGAGAAGCCATCATATGAAAACTAGGAGTTTCTATAAGAAACACAGTTTTTCTGTCTGACATGCCAGTATGGCATATTATTGTGTATCAGCCTATGTCATGTTTGATATAATTCCTCTGTAGGCTTTGACATATTGCTCGATTTGGGCCAAAATACTTTAGATCTGACAAGTCGTGCTAACTATTTCTCCCCAAAACACTGTAAGATATTGGACTTTTTCCTCAATGATGGAAAGATCATACAAAAATACTTTCTATGTATGAGTTTCTTGTGCCTTTCATGCCTGTACACGCTGTTCCACACTTTGTGACTTTGTCAGTGTTATGCCTCTGTGCATTGGTCTCAACATGAGTAGGAGGGGTGCATATGTGTGTGTGAAGCGTATGAGAGGAAAGAAGAGAATATGGTGAATGTTTTACCAGGTCGTTTATCAGTTGAAGGGTTCAGACGAATGTCATAAATCTTGTCACCAAAGTTCAAGCCATTTATTATAGCATCTGTACCCTTAGATAGATTTATTACATTGGTAATCCCTTTTTAATAATATATGGTAAAGATTTAGCATTGTTATGAAGATGAGAAAACCATTTTTAAAAATCTCTGACACAAGGACATTTCAATTATGTGTTTGCTGACATTAGAGTGGTCGATCTATGATATTCTATCAAGAGAGGGGTGTTGGGATTACTGGCATTTTATTGCTTTTTAGGAACTATGTAAATCATTTCTATATCAAGGACCTCAAGCACTGCTGGTGCTGGCCCTAGCAGACTTTCATTTCCCATTCCTAATATATCCCAGTCTGCAAATCTCAACCACAACAAATACTGCTAGCAAAAAAAAAAAAAAAAAAGGAAAANTGGCCAGTTCACATTTGCAGTGTCCTATAAATTTTGGGTTCCCTTTGCAGCTCTGCCACCAACTATGTGAGTTTTGGCAAACAAACAGTGTCAGAGTCACTTGTTCTTGAAGGCAGTTTCTAGTTAAATTCCAGGTTCTCATATTTTCTTGCAAAAACAGCAGGAAAATGTTTGTTTATGCAAAAAAAAAAAAAAAAAAGGAAAGAAAAGAATCAATATGAACTCTTTCTGTTTTGAAATCTCACCCTCTCTTGGGTTATACGAGGGGCCAGCTGTATCTAAAATCCACACAGAAGCTCTGCAAAGAGCACATATCTGGTCAAGGACATTCTTTCCCAAATAATATTGGAGAGCCTGAGGCTGCAAGATGGCTCCATCTTTTAAACCTTGTTAACATAAGCGAGAGTTTGGCTTTGGAAGGATAAAGGGTGTTTTCAGAGAGAACAATAATTTAAGTGCAACCTTATATTTCTTTTTAAACAGAGAATTTTGATATGAAGAAGAATGAACTAACAAGACAAGGATTTATGGATTTGAATCTCATGGAAGCCAATGACCGTGAAGGGGATCCTAGTGACCTTTGGGTCACTTTATTGTCTCTGGGCTACAATAAAGCGTTAGAAATGACAGAGGTACGATAGCCATATTGCAAAAATAACTGCTTCACATACAACTTGCTGCACGTGTTTAATTGCAAGTACTGTTTCTGTCTGTCATAAATTGATTTCAGTAGGTCAGTGATGCAGTCCAAACACTGTTAACACAGGGTTTACACTATGACTTTCAGTCATTATGGTATCTTGTTTCTTAGGATAACACTGATATTGTTGAAAGAAGAAATTTGGTTTTTTGCTTTAGTGAAAGTCAGTATTTTGTGGACTTATAAAGGAAGGAGTCTTGGGTTATACCCATTGAAAGAATTCATGCACCTTGCTGGTGGGAAGTGATAAGAAGACAGGGTGGTAAATTGTGACCTGTCAGCAAACCTACAAAATGCAGGACTTGCTCTGCTTAAAAAAGTCACTTTCCTGGCCCAAGGTGCAACAAAAGTGCATAAGGAGAAGATAACTTTTTTCCACATGATTCAGAATTGATAATTTCCAGACATGGCTATTTCTGTTACTGTTGCCTTTCACCACAGTGTCTGAAAGGGTTGAACATAAAATTGTAATGAACGGGCTTCTGGTGGCACACTGTTTACTTTACAGGACCAGAGATTATTTCTCTGATGTGTCTGTGTGCTTAGAGTTTTTTTTTCATTATTTTTACAGAAACAGTATTAGTGTTGGTGTCAATAATTGTCACTAAAGAAAGAGGATCTCTTTAATGAAGAGAAAAAAAAGAAAAATTACAACATTTAATTTGCAGATAATTTCATCATTTAAGTTTAATTCCCAAGAAAAGCTGATTTTAAAAAATCCGATTATATTATTTATTTAACTTTTGTTAAACTAAAACAGGTCAGTGTAGTCACCGTATTAACAGTATGTGTGTAAAACAAATATATACAGACCCAGAAATACTCAGTATAGTCGAGACACATCAGCTGTCTCTTCAGGGAAAATCTTGAGATCATGGTGAATGATTTCTTAATGGGCAGCACTTTCTCCTTTTCCTGTTATTATGGTTAGCAGAGCAACTACAAAACTGTCTTTCTGCGTTTCAGACGTAAGAGGGAGCTATCCTCTAAGAAAGAAGATTTTTGGGGAGGTTTTCGTCGTTAGAAATTTCTTGTAGGTAGTTTGGGCCTTACACTAGCTGTGGTTTATGGTTGTAGTCTTTGCTTTCCAAAGGACAACATAACTCTCCGAATGCTTTAGTCATTCATCTAAAAATGTACAGCTACTTAACTTGTGTCTGTAACTTAACCCATTAGTTCCTTGATTTCAGACAATTTAAGAGATCGCTATTTCAGGAGCACTGAGCCTCTAACAAATTAAAGACAGAACTGAGAAGTCCTAGTGGATTCCAATAGTCATTTGAAAGAAACTGTGGTGCTATTACTGAGTCTAAGAAAATGCAGACTGCCGATAGTTACATGTACTAATATTAGCCAAGATACTGTAACAGCAGAGTGCTTAATGCAGCGTTGCAGATATTTTAAATCCTTATGAAGTGGCACTAACAGCAAGAGTGTGACAGCTAAAGGAGACAGGTTTATTTCAGACACTGAAATACTTTCATACTTCATCTTAATTCCTGTACGTTTTGCTATCCAAGGAAGGGTTTGCTATGTTGGAGCCCACTGTGCCAAACTGTGTATCGAGTGTACTGTGACTGGCATAAAAAAAACTTTCATTTGTCCTGAGCTTTCGTTTGGTTTAAAAGATTGCCACAGCTCTCAGGTTTTGAATGTTTAATATTCAGTGACATACTTGTATTTGGCTAATTCTACTTCAGAGCATATATGGAAATACTGGGGATGAAAATCTGAGGGTAAAAACTACAGATAAAGTGATGATAAAACTCCTTTTCTCCATTGCAGGCATGCCCCTTTGTCATTGACATCTATGCAGAAAAATGCAAGCCCAGAATTAAAGCCATGTACCTAGAGGCAGGCAGCTGGCAACTTAACAGGGCTATTTGCAAGTCTGTTGTTAATAAAGGAGAGGCGAAAATAATGGATGGCTGTGAAAACATAATCGTCTATACCTACAAAGCGGGCAGGAGAATCACTTCTGTTATTGAAAATAAGGTATGGCATGAGACTTCTGTAAGGTACTTTGTGTTAATGTCTGTTATTGTTGTTCTTCCCTCCTTGCGTCGTTTCTGAGAATTACGTTTTATGGTATTTCTGATACCAACTTCCTGTATTTAGTTCATTTAAAAAAAAAAAAATTGCCTGATGCAAACCTGTTTTTGACATACGACTCAGACTTCAAAAGGGTCTGGACCCGTGCTCTTGGAAGGGACAGCTTCTTATGATGAGGCAAGCAGTTTTAAGTATCAAAAAGAATCTGAATACTTGTGTTCACATTCTAATTTTTCAGTATTTTGATAATTATTGGAGACATAATATGTTCATAATGCCAGAAAACAAATACTAAGAACAGGAAATACAATTACAGAAAGAGCAAAGGCTACAGCATTTCCACTAATATTTTCAGTGTGCGTAAGAAAGTAAAAGAGCAGTGATTTGCACTGATTGTGTTTTAGAAGCGTATTATGGATGAACGGTCAACAGACTAGTCTCACAGGTCTACATTATTATTAACTCAAGCTAAGAATTGTAAATCCAAGCAGAAGTTGTTGGTGAGAAGCAGAGATTTTAAACCTTTTTGTGTAGATTGCAATGAATGTGCTGTTCATTCTCAAGTTTTGTTTATATCAGGGACTGTGAGTAAATAAATACAGTGCAGTAAGATGCTGAACTTCAGGTGCTTTAAATCTTAAAAGATCACAGCAAGAAGTATATTTTTAAATGGACAAACATGCAAAAGGGGGTGGGTTGGTGGACTAATATTAGGACTGAACGCCGAGGCTCCTTGGAACTACGGGTTTAGCTCTGCACTTCGCCCTTTAGGGTAGATATACTGGAGTTATTTATATGTTTGGGGATACGTCAGAGAAAGGAGATGAGGTCTGTACTGAGGCAACTGGATGCTGTTCGATTAAAATCACTGACCACTGCCATTTATGCCATTTGGGTTTCGTAAATATGACTGTTCTGCATTGAAGCAAATAGTTGCACTTCCCTGAAAATCTCATTAGAATTTGTAGGCTGGAGAGTTTTTTGTGTTGTAAATGTCTGGAAAGAATAATAAAAAGGCAGTTTTATGCATCTGTCTTCTTATAAGCTTCCCACAGTGCGAGCAGTCTAATTGTATCTTCAGTTATTGTACTGATGATTTCAATGGAAATAGTTGTTTCTTTGTTATTTCTGTAATTAAATTAAGGGATTCCTTTTTAGTCTTACATATGTATTTAATCAGTGGGTAGAGAAAGGTGTCTGTCTTCTAACCCTCCCTAGTCAGGGTGTGAGCTGGGTTGATTAAAAGACCTTGCATACAGAGCCTCAGATTTCTCAGGCAGTAAGCAGTACCAAGTCTATTGTCTGCCCTTTAGCTCATATTATGTGCCAAAAGAAATAGTTAATGAGGCATTTTCCTATTGTCCAAAGCACTAACTTCCTACAATGTATTCTCTGTGCTAGCTGAATATCTGTGACTTTGTTCCTGTTGCCACAACTATCTTCGTGTATGCATCATTCTTTTGTTTGCCTTTATCTCACTGCCACGTAGAAACGAGGACTTCTCCAAAGAGATGCCAGAGCAGCTAGATCCAAGTAATAAGCAGCTGAACACTAGGTTGTGTTTACATTTCTGCAACGACACCATATTTCAAGAATTACTGTATTTACACTCTGCTGTCCACAAACCCTTTGTATTGAGCACCAGATACAGGGTTTGGTTTTTTATTCCCCCTTAGGTCAATCCTTACCAGTCTGATAGTAGCTTCTTTGCTGTGTAAGGCTGATTGTGTAAAGTAACTGTGTTTCTATTCCATTTCTCAGTACAGAGAGATTGTTGGACAGCATTGTCTAAGAATCAGACATTTCCTGGCATCTCTGTCAAATTGAGATTTATCTAGAGACAACTGAATAGCGAGGTATAGTAGCATGTCCTTAGGTCTTGTGTCTGAGTATTGCCTGTGATAAACTGGTCGGTTAAGGATTTTTTCTGTAAGCCAAGCTTTTGGTTTTATATATTGGATCCTTCTTGCATAGCTTTCGCAAGAACATCTGTTCTTTACGTGATTATACTTACATTTCATGAAATATTTTTTAGAATCTCTGTTAATGAAGTCTTCAGAAACAGCCTGTGGGGGATGTTGCAAGTACAAAAATTGGGCAAGCATCCACTGACACTTCTCCAGATCACTGTCCTCACCTCTAGTAATTTGCAGTTCAAGGGCTACTTGAGACCGAAATATTTTCTTTGTACTTAAATCCCTTCATGTATTTTTCTAGTGTGAATTTGTCCAGTCACCTTTTGAAACTATGTAAACTTAGAATCTGTAACATTCTGTGGCAAATCGTTTTCTCACTCGGTGTTCCCAAGTTGCTTCTTCAAAAGTACTGCAGTTATTTCAACGAGTTTTAAATGACTTCTGACAATGGATCTGGGCTCTGATGATGCTAAGGTACATTTGAAATTGTTCCTCTTCAAATGGAATAGACATCAGCATTGTTAAAGCATGGAGGAAGTAAGAGGAATGTGTAGTTGTTACATAAAGAGCAGCCACTTAACCATTAAGACTAATGGGTTCCTTCTTGTCTTTTCACTTGCAGTCTGAAAACAAAGTGATTATTCATGTCAACAACGAGCAGAGTAAGAACTGCCTAAGTAATCGGGGCCTTACTGTTTTTGCTGTAGAAGTGGCACCAAAATCCATGATGGTAAGATTTTTATTGTTTAGCCAACTTAAAATCTAAGCAAAAAGAAAAAATCATCTGACATCTTCACAGTTGCCTTTTGCGGGTCTTTTATCATGATAATGAGCACGTGGATAGTGGCATCTTCATCACCAGTGCAGATCAGATATAGCTCTTGATATTTCAGAGCTGAACGTGTACTTGATGTATCTGTGTTTCCCTGTGCAGATTGCTGTAAAAGTCCATAGCTGTTCAGTTTTTCATACATGTGCTTGTTTGTTGTCCATTCAATACATGCACCATCTACTAATATTTTTAAGTATTCTTTTTCTTAGGCTGTACTTTCTTTCTTTTCTTTTTTTTTTTACTTAGCAAATTTTAATCAGATGCCTTGATGTCTGTGAGAAACAGACGAAGCATGTGCTAGTCAGAAACAAAAGTATATAGTATTTACAAATACTATACAAAACTATACTAAACCAAAACCAAGAGTATAGCACTCCTTATGCACAATGTGATTTGCAGATGGATAATTTTTGTTCACCTTGACTTAAGGATCATGTCTAACCACAAGGCAATTTCATTGGCTGATCCCTACTCCAGGGTTGGGCAGGCTTCAGTGAAAATTCTAAATGAGGGTTCTAAGGGATAGAATGAGCTTGAAAATGCATTACAAATGCAGATGATATTTTTCTTTATTCGTTTGTGAAGAAAATCCAGTTTTTATTATTTCAAAAGTATGGTCTCTTTCTTTAAAAGAAGAGGCATCCGAACTATTTTGTATTTCACGGCTTTCCGCTGTAGATGCATTCAAACCCGTCATAAATGGATGCAGTCCCGTGACATCAGCAGGGTTGGGGCCTATTCTGATATTGCTGCTGGCACTTTAGATATCCATAGCCTGATGCTGTAAGGTGTTTTCTTAACTTTAATTTTGGCTTCATTCAGTATAAACTGTAGGCTCGGTGCCCCTTATGGATATTTTGCTGTTGTGCAATTAAATTCAACAGCAAGTTTTGAATAATAACTGTCATTATAGATGATGAATGTTCATCATTTAACGGTAGTGATATAAGTACTGGAACAGTTCATTGTGCTTACGTAGCACTTTAGGTAACATACATGCAGTTCTCCAATAAACAACTATTTCACCTCTGTTTTCTCTCTTGTATACAGGTTTCTCAGCATGTGGTGCCGCTGAACGAGCAGGAAGAATGGCTTTATAATTGTGTGCATTCCCTCTTACGTTAAACATTCTAGTTAGAGAGCTGTTTCTTTGTAGCCTTCAGACTAGACCAGGATTATTTTATTTTTGGCGGCTTCTAGACAATTTCTACTCTTGTCCTTTTCAAAAAGCCGGCATATATTTATGCTTCCCAGAGTTTGATTTGTTAAAGCCAATGAATCACGTAAGTACTTATTTCTGGTGTCACGCTCCCACTGATGGCTTTTAAGAAACATGTAGAGCTTAGGGATGGAATAACTTTAAGTACATAAAATCCTTTGACAGAATAGAGTATTCATCACATACTGTCTAACGAAATACTGCGGCATGAAAACATTGAGACACAATAAAATTAGTGCTGTTCAGTAATATAACCCACAGGTGTAATTGTGTTTGATAGACTAGTTTCCCTAACTATGCTTTTATTTTCTATAACATGTTACATAGTGCCATCACATGCTGGAACTGCTTCACTGGGGAATAAACTTGCTTCGTTAAATTGGCCTGATGGGTTCCTGTTTAAACCCTCTTGTGGTTTTGACACAAGACGTATAAAGGGGTGGGGTTCATGGTTTTATTTTGCCACCTGATAAAGCATTTGGTTTTTTTCCCCTTTTTAAAAATTTTATTTGCTTTTTTTGGTCATTTGATGATAAGACTCATCTTACCCTTGTTCTGAAGAATTACTGGGTTTATATTCTTTTATATAAAATAAAGTCTGCCTTTTCATATGCGATAAGGAAATAACATGATTTGATGAAAACGAAGGTTTGTCTTTGGCTCTTGACTGTTAACAGCAATATGCTATTTTCGGGGTAGCTGAAGTAAGGAGACTGAAGTCCACCAAGTTTAAACTGCAACAGCAATGAAAAACAGCTTTGATGTACTAAAAATATTCAGCCTGTTAAGGATTTTTTTAGTTCCTCTAAATGTCTGTTAATGTGGAAAAAAACGATGACCCTGGCCACTGGATGCTTAAAAAGTGGCTGAGTTTAAAATAGACATTAAATGTAAGTGACCTCATCTGCAAGGGCAGCAAGTAGTCTTGAAAAGCTATATTTACCCGCCAGCAGCTCCTGCACTCTGCTGTTACTCTGCTGTTACTCTGCTGTAATCATACCCTGGGCAAGTAAATGTCAGTTACAAAATGAGAGCTCTGCTAGAGGCCGGCTGTGATTTACATACTTCAGCAGCTGGTGCTCAGGCAGGTTTACTGGTGATCTCGTAGTTTTCCATTTATTTTTTTCTTAGCAAGTACAGCAGGTACCATTTTCAGAATTGTCTAAAAAGTTGTAGTAAGGGGCCCCACAAATATTTGGTAATTCCTAGCAAACAACNCTGGTGCTCAGGCAGGTTTACTGGTGATCTCGTAGTTTTCCATTTATTTTTTTCTTAGCAAGTACAGCAGGTACCATTTTCAGAATTGTCTAAAAAGTTGTAGTAAGGGGCCCCACAAATATTTGGTAATTCCTAGCAAACAACTTTGCTCTGTAAACGCTGCCTCAGGCAAGGTGTGGATCCATCAGAAGTTCCTAGCTC
>VZSC01004576.1:11607-21853 GCA_013398225.1 Steatornis caripensis
TGTACCTATAGAAGCCCTTCCTGTTGTCCTTAACCTCCCTTGCCAGATTTAATTCCAGTCGGGCCTTAGCCTTCCGTGTTGCATCCCTGCATGTTCTGACAACAGTCCTATATTCCTCCCAAGTAGCTAGTCCTTTTTTCCACATCCTGTAAGCTTCCTTCTTCCCTTTGAGCTTTTTTGCAACCTCCTTGTTCATCCATGGAGGTCTCCTGCCTCCTATGCTCGACTTCTTCCTCATCGGGATGCATTGATCCTGAGCCTGGAGGAAGCGGTTCTTGAATATTAACCAGCTCAACTCAACTCAATCTATTATCACTTACTCAGTTTTTCAGATTGCAAATCTTTTGGCACAAGGACACCTATATGCTTATGCAATGTGGAACATAAAGGACCTTCTATACTTATGGTTCCGACCCATCTAAACATCCCACAATGACTTTTAAAATACAACCTGGCTTTAGATTTATGCTCTTGCATTGTAAAATATGGGAACTAAATTTGAATGCTATAACTCTTTTCATTTTATAAATTCAGAAAATTTGGCTTGTGCTAATACAGAACAAAAACAAAATTTGGAACTTTGAAACTTACTGTGAAAAAGAATTTCTCTCCTTTGTGCTCCAGAAAGGAATTGTTTCTTCACTTAGGTGATTTCAAACATGCAGCTGTATTTCCTCCTGCCAAGAACACCTGCAGGCTAAAGATATGCACTCAAAAATTGGTTGGAAAAAAACTAGTTACTCAGAAATTTTCACAAAACAATATTTCTTTAAGTAATATCAATCCACAAGCAGAAAAGTGAAATACATTGATTTCAAAGTGCATTGTAAGATCAGGGAAGCTTACACTTCATTAGCAGCTGCAAGTTGCTTTTTGTATCAGGCCTAACTAAGCCAGAAAACAGAATAAAAAACATTTATCAGAAAGTGTTTGTTGGCCCAAAGGTAGTCAAAATTTCTTTCCCTCCAAAATCCGCCGATACTCAAACACACGCAGAGGTGGAGAAAAAATCCTCTGTCACAGCTGTGCATGAAGTTAACAACGAGAAGTGGACATAATTGAATCCATTACCAGACATTCACTGCTATAATGGAGGTGGCAAAATACAAGACATCTTCAGATATTAACGAGCGTGGAGAGAAAGAGTGCCTTCTAAAGAGGGAGGAGAGGAACCATCAGCAAATATAAAAGCAGTAATGTGGACTCTATTCACTGGAATTTGTCAGCTAAAACTTATATTTCATTAAAACTGTAATTTAGTGAAATACTTCACATTAAGTCTAGCAATTTTAAACTTCTATATAAAATCTCAGAGTGGATCTAAGTCAGCATTTCCTTTAGCTTTGGGGGGGGGGGGGGGTTCTGCTTTAGCATCTTGTTAGGAGTATTTCATTCTGTTCAAAGTTCAGGGCAATATCACATGTTGCTCTGCATGTCTTAGCCTGGCTGAAAGAGCTTTTTGTCTTTACATTTTTTTCCCCTCCCCACCAATTAATTCTGTTTAGCCATTTGCTCCTCGTTTCCATAACTGAAGGTTTGTAAATGTTTGGCTGATGCTGTGCATTTTGGTAGCAAGAGTAAACTGGTTTCTGATACATCTCCATTAGTACCAGCAGAAAATGAGATGGGTGCCTGTTCCTCCTCTCTCATCCTCCCTTTCATTCTCTTCTCTCTGCTTATTACACAACTTGTTTTTCAAAGACCTATCCTGATGTTCAACCTCTAACTTGGTCTGTGAAATTTAGTAGAAGTTCAAATCAAAATGGTTACTTACAGTATTTCTGCTAACTGCAGGATACTAAATGTGTGTTGAGAAACAAGGCCCAAAATGTTACTAGAATTAAATTTGAAGGTTTAAGGGGGTTAGAGAGTGAGAGATCTGAGGTCTAGAAAAAAAAAAAAGTGTCATCCTGAAGTTTTGATACTAGTTTAACAGTGTAGAAATCCTGCTTTTTAAGTTTCCCTTATAAGAAACACGTTAAGATACTAAAGACAATAACCAGCTATATAGTTACTACACATACACAGGTATAGGGTACTACAAAATTTTCCATTAGTTAGACATCTATTCAAACTATTTCAAGCACTGAAGAGCAATCAATTATGAATATGCTATCCTCCTCATTAGTATTATTGCTGCTACCTAGCAGAATTTTGGGAATTGAAAAGATCTTCATTGGAGGGAGAAGGATGTATCATGCAAAAATACAGATAAAGTAAATCTTGCAATAGATAACTTATAACCTAAATGCTTACTTTTTACATGTACAAAGCATGCATCCTGGGATCAGAGAAGTGGCACACTTCTCTTCCTCATGATTTTATGCTGATTTGCATATTGCACCATGATTCATGGCAGCGCAGCGGTCTGTGTGAACATCAGCATGCCCACAGTTACCCATGGCACGACACCTGCAGGCAATCATACCCAGAACAAGTGGAGCAATTGTTGTGACTCACCTACCCCCAGCAGCGAGTCTGCTGTTGTGGTCTGTTCCCCTGTTTACACACATGCTTGTACATGCATACTTGTGTGCACCGATTTTCTTACTCTGAGAGGTTCCCTACCAAGAAGGAGATAGATAATATAAACACCAAACATCAATATACAACCTAATGTGTGCCGCTTCTAGTCCATTTACAACATGCCAGTATTCACTCTGTGTAGTTTTGCTTAGCAGTGAAGGGAAACAATTGAAGAGAAAACTCAAAGGACGATTAAGAAAAAACATAGGCTTTTTCTTTAGTTTTCCTTGACATATTTTCTTTACAAGTCTCCAATTTTAATAGAAGTTTTACTTTGAGCTCCTTGCCCTGGAGCAGTGGATTTTTTTTCTCATAATACAAACTTCACCTTGTAGATAAAAGAAAAAAGAAAAGAAGTCACACAGCTATAATCAGCAGATCATAGAATGAACGGATTTTGAGTTTTATACTGGCTAAAAAAATCTTTGAATTCATTATCTTTTTATGAGTTTCACATGCATGTGAAATATCAAATTAACAGGGCCTTATTCCATCCATATTTGGTGTTAGAGGAGTCTTAAGTAAGCAAATCTAACTCATGCTCCATCTAAGAACTCTTCCAACTATCAACATGTTGCAAAGTGGTTAAGGACTAGGCCCAAAAAGCTTCACCAGTTTTAATAGTTTAAATTAATATAAGCCTTAGGTTTAACATATACCGGAATAAGATAAATAAAATTCCACATCTAATAAGACACCTTTTTGCACTGAAATATATTGTCTTCAAATTCATTTGCATATCTCTGATATGAGCACTATCTTTTCCGATCTTTCCTTTCAATGTAGGATTACAAAGCCAAGACAATTGCTCATTATACACTTCTGTGCGACAGATGCAGTAGAAACAAGTGAAGTAATCAGTCAGAGGTAGAAACAGTTATGGCTCTGAAAGATCAAGGAGCAGGTAAAATAAGTAATACCACTTTCTTGTATATTAAACAGGTAAATCTTTCTCATTTATGCTATATGTATGCCTGTCAAACATTTAAAGACAATTTAGAATATCATTAAATATATTCTTAAGCTTTTCTACAGGATTTTATTGTTTTGAGTCACAGCAATATTCAGAATTTCTTATTTTGTTGTTCCCACAAAGCAAGTGTGAGTTGCCAACAATCACAGAACAATTCAGTTTAGGTATGAGAATCAGAACCAAAGGTTTCATTGTCCTAAGCATAATCTATTCTACATGCCTCTGCTAAAAATGTAAATAAGGGAGTATTTCACTGTAATGGTCAGAAACTCAAACTGATTTTATAGTTTATGTATTCCAAGTATTACAGATGTATGCCATGTAATTTCTAGAATATTTAACGTCCCGGTAGCATCCTATTACTAAAACAAAGAAACATGAACAGGTATTGAGCATGCCAAAAAAACCCAAAGCCAAGCTACTAAATAGCTAATTGAAGTGGTGAAGAAATGTGTAAGTCAACACCAATTTCAGAGAATAGCCTGACACTTTCAAAGAATCTGTTTTTCATTTCCGCAGCTGAGACTTATACCATATGTCCTAGTAACTACAGTAAGAAAGGTAGAAGGAAATACTAATTTGAGATCAACTCATTTTTGGAACTGTGCTCTGAAAGGTGAAAATTGATAAGAGAAAGAAATGAACACAACCCAAATTTATGTTTACAGAATGTATTACCACTTCAATATAATTTTGATTTCATTTTGAAAAACCTAGGTCTGAGACAGCAATTTTGTCAGCAAAAATGACACTAACTTAACTTCATGCCCTTGCAATATGTTGCTCATGAACTTCATCCCCTACCCTGCAAATTTCTCTTTCAGTGCAGCATCTTGCTGCAGCTTTCTGTTTAAGAGGAAGGTATTGCCACACTATCTTAAAATAACTTTTTAGACCAGAGCTTGTGGAACAACATAAGTGGTTGGAAAAAAATTGCAAGTTCACAGGAACTGAGGAATCCCTCAATAGAGCAGTGTTTTATCTGATCAGCTAGACAGACACTTCAGAATCCTGCTGACAGGTTAAGGAGACCTATTTTAATATGCATATATGACCTCAGGCTATTTTTTTGACTGTTAAAACTATATTATAGTTGAATTCAGCTGAATATTCAGCTATCACTATTTAATATTTTTTCGTCTGTGAAGTTCGATAATTAAGCTGGTGCTATCTCTGTTTAACAGTTAAAACCATCTTCCTGTTCGTTCACTCCTCCCACCCTGTTCAGCTTCCTTGTGTGACTGTCAAAACCTGCTCTGATGTGAACATTAGAATAAGCCTAGACCAAGCCACATTTTGAGTCAGGGAAGTGTATTGTTTCAATCAGTACAAGACAATGACCATTTTATTTACTTTTCCTCAGTTTATATGTTGTTATTTCTATATTTTCCTTTTTAAAGAAAATTTAGAATCCACAGTTTTCAGGCTTTGTTTGAAAATATTGCTTTCTATTTCTATATGCAGACAGATTAGACAGAGGGAAAAATAATCCACTCTCCATCAATGTGAATAAAACCCTGGTTAACACATCTCTTTTTACAGAGTAATTCCCATTCCAAATAACTAAAGCCAGGACCATCTCTCGCCACATTATGCCAACATGCAAAGCAAACTTCAGAATATGATAAATCAGCAGTTTTTAATGCAGATTTCTTCGTCATAGCCCATAACTCGTGGCTTTCTACTTCACTAAATCGTGAGTCACTATACACTCTGCTATATGCTGTTTTGCTTGGTGAGGGGACCATGTGCATCTGGGAAGCCACTAACGTAGCTCCAAACATCTCCTAGACCTCCTTCAGGATGCTACCAGTCAGGTCCATGTGGCTATGGGATCCCAGGCGTGCAAAAACCAGTTGTATTTGGAGCAGGAGAAAGGCTGCACGTGAGGAAGGGAATACATTTGTTTGACTGTGGAGCTTGGCACTTCAGAGGCCTGAAGTCTGGGCCAGAAAGTCTTCTCTCACATGGGAGTAGCTGAATCCTTTATTAGAACCTGACTATAAGCGCATCTGTAGCTACAGGAAACATTCCTATTTGGAGATTTGAGAAGTCTGGTGGGCAACAGACCCAGAAAGGTTGTCACCCAGCAGGTCTTCTCTCAGATTTGATTTAGCATAATTTTGAGATTTCTTTGCAGTGCTGTTGCTAGCATTTAATCAAGTTTACCTTCTTTTAATTCAGGCATATTTACTAATATTTCCCATGAAATAGGAAAAAAAGCTATAGTGGCCATTTCTGGAAGATGTGAAGCAAAGAAACTCCAAGTCATTTCTGAGTCACAGGAGTGTAAAAGAAACCATAGATAATGTAATTATAATGTAATTTTTATTACATGACATTTTGTAGAAAATGCTGTGAGATTCTATTGAATAGAAATAAGGGAAGTTTTAAAACTGGTGGAGTCTATGGAATAAGTAGCAGCACGGTCTTATATTTGAAAATTGCCTGATATACAGCAGTTTTCTTTTCTTTTTGGCTGCTTGGTAAGTGCAAATGCTAGAAGAAAATACATGTACCTAAGAACAGAACTTCATTTGTCTACTGCTCAAAGCAGTTTATGTAAGTAATCTGTAAGTCATCTTACGGATACCTAATTTTTTAAAAAACCTACAAAATTTGCCACTTTGCCTATCATTGCAAATCAATTTTGCAGCACTAGATGTTGACTAGCAATGAGGGACAAAAAACCCAACATATTATGAAGTGGGAAGTAAAACAACGGTGCTCATGGTGCTCATATACTTGATAAATAGCAGCGTGTAAGACCCTAGACTTGGATAAAAAAGAAACTGTCTTTTAAATAGTTCACAATATACTGAGAGGAAGTCTGATTCTCTGTGACAGAGCAGTAGGTTTAAAGAGATCTGGTTCTGCTTGTGGCTCACACAATGTCCTACCGCATGGGCTTCAGAAAAATACCCATTTTTCACTGACGGCCTTCCTATCATTTGCAAGTTCTGATTATTTAAATTGAAAAATCTCAGGAAAAAAAAACCCTCAAACAAACAGTTTCTTATTGTTATATTCACTATATTTCAAACTGAATGTTTAGTAGCTAAAACAATGCAGATAATAATAATGTTATATTTAAATTTCTGTTGGTCATGTGACTGAAGCTTGAAGTATAATGCATGCACACAGAGGAACTGAGCTATGACTGTCTGAGAAACAAACCTTTGCGTAGAGGAAGTTAGAGCAAAAAGACACATGCAGAGGTATAGTGACTCTGGAAGCTTTGTGTTGATCCTTTTTTGGTGTGTTTTCCATTTAGCAGACATACCAGAACCGCGGGGGCTAGGTTTGTTTCAATGCTACACTGCTACAGAGGTTTTTGAGGTTGCACAGGCATAGGTGGTCCTGGCTTCTCTTTAAAAGCTAAAAGAAATAGATTTGTGCTGCACTTCCTATGCAAGAATATCACCTCCTGACCCTCCAAAATTAGATTTTAGTTCACAGAAATCCGGTAGGAGTTCACTAGCTACATAATCTTCAATTCTCAAGTCAAAATTTTCTGATTTATAGAATGCCTGTCTGTTTTTAACAGTAATTTGCAAATATTATTAACAGTATGACACAGCCAGCCTAGGGAAGTACTTTTTCAGTCCACTTAGTTTTTCTCTTTCCCATCTACAGGAAAACCATGCCTGGTGCCTGTATCAGGTAGCTATATCAAGTTCATTTTGAAATTCTGAGAACACCTTGATTTCTCACCTTGTATTGCTAAAGCTGCATTGTAAGAAAAGAGGAGAGAACAGCTGTATTTATTTCATGTGCACAATCTATTTACCCATCTTTACACTTAGCTCAGTGTGTTTTTCCAACTCCTCCCTCTCTGTTTGGGTCTGTTTTCACCTGATGATCTCCTAGGTCAAAAGCACTGAATCTTGCAAATTGCAGGCCAATATCCATATCAGCATCTGAGGAAAGCCAAGCTCTATTTCCCCTTCTTCATCCATAGCCATTGCTTCAGAGGGTAAACAACAGAATCCATACATTTGCTCAGTACCCCTGCTATCCTTTTACTCGAACGTGCTGCGAAGGTGGCTGGTGCGTAAAGTGGGTATGGAAATTCAGAGACTTGTGGTGATGAAAGGACTGTGGTAAAGAAGCGTGCTTTTCCACGGAACAGCATGAGCACACACTGTAGGACATTTTATAAGATGGCAGCAGATGTTTGTCTTGACTACACAGACATACGGGTTTTTTCCCCAGCCATATAAAATTAATATTAATTGTCAGAATGGGACATCAAACAATACAAATTAATAGGACTTTCTACATTGCGATGAAGAAAAGACACTGTCTTTTAAAATGGGTGTTCAAGCAAAGAGAAGATGGGTTAAGTTACTAACAATCTCATGCAGGTTCTTTTCCTTTTAAAATATTTTGATTATTACTAATTACTTATGTTATAAGTCAAGGGGAAAACAATGTTTTTGTCTGTTCATTCTTAGACCATTTCACACTGCCAGAGTGCACATGAGCGAGCTTGTATTTCTTCAGCCGAGCAAGTGCAAGCCACAGCCTTGACAATGTTTACGGTGCAAGACAGAGTGCAGATTTGACCAGTTCTACGTGGTTTTGAAGGTTCTGGCTTTCTCTGTAAGAAATTTGTCTGACAACATTTGACCTCTTCTTATTTAGACATTTCATATAGCCCTAGTAACAGTTTCATGTTCTTTTGTGTGTTTTCCAGTAGGCTAATAAAGCTCTATTTAGAGGTGCTTATATTTTCCCACAAGGACATAAAAACTTTTAAAATCAAAATTTTATTTGGCTAAAGTGAGAATGAAATTTCATTCTGAGTTTAGCAGCTTTAAAATAGAGAAGACTGAAATTAGGGAAGAAAACAAAAGCTACAAGTCTCGTACACCCCTCTGCTTCTGTCACCTGTGTTCGTGAAGGTTAGTTCTTGCTCTCGGTCGCTCAGCAATTCTGAGGAATGCAACATCTGCCGTGGTCCCTAGGAAGCACTTTCTGGCAAGGTTGAGGTCTGTCTGTTCCTTGATGCCCACTGCCACTCTCCCTCTCTATGTGAGACCAAGCAGCTCTTGCTGTTGCTTTCTCTCCTCTGTAGTTCCCATAGGAAAGATGCAACCTCTCTCCAGACAGCGCACCTGATCCCATCTTGTCAAGTACAAATAAGCCCTCTCAAAACCACGAAAGGGCAGCAAACACTTTGCCTCAAAGCAGATCAAGAGTTCCCCTCACTTCTTTTGGAGGCAGATGACAGTGATCTTTGTCCAAACAGGCAGGTTGTGAGCCAGATGCCCAGCTACGTGGCTTCCATGTCAGTGCAGGCTTGCACCTGACTCACTTGGAGTCAGGCAATGCTTATTCATGTTGATTTGCAGAAGATCATGGAGATATACTCAAAAATAAACACCGGGCATGTCAGCAGACATATCAAAAAATGAACACAGGGATAATTTAGAGCTCACTCTTGTTTTGCTTGTATACATGCATGCATATTAGGACAGCCTGTAGTCACTACTGCTAAATTATCATTGCATGTATTTACCATTCATTTTGATTTTGTTACCACTTAAAAACAAGTCTGGGTCTCATTGTGCTAGACACTGCGTGAATATAATTGATGAGAAAGTCTGTGTCCCTGAAAGCCTTTAGCCTGAAGAAGACATAAATAGTAGATGAAGCAATCAAGTCAACTGTATGAGCTTGAGGGAAAACATGCTCAAAAAAGTAAATCCATAGTTTATTATGTTCTGCATCACAGTCACAGTTTTTCCATCTGTTTCTGAGTGATATCAGCCTGAGAGGTACCACTTTCCCTATTACTGCTTTATTTAATAAAATGTTATGTTAAAAAACCCACTGCCTTTCTGTGAAACATTAGTGGAAGGAGTACAAGTGAATAAAACTCGTTAGAGGTTTTGGCCTTCCAAAGGAAGATAAGAGCAGTAAGCATCAAAGTGATTGTTTGCTGTCCTATATTGTGAATAAAATTGGTAGTTCTAATAAAAGGCAAGTCAAAGGAACCAAGTACACCTCAGTCCTTCAACCCTTCTATGTGTAATCCCACTGAAGTCAAGAATGTACAGGGTTGAATTCAGCCATAAGATGTTGCATATTAAAATTTCATTTCAGGAAATGAATGTAAACAAGCCAAATCAAAGTGTAGGGGAGAGATTTCTCTTTCATTTAATTTTTCAGAGAGAGGAAAAAAGTCTCCTATTAAAAGATACTACCCAGCAAAAGTAAATCTAAGCAACTTTGTTTAAAATTGCTAAATACATATTATATTCACAACCTCAGCCTCTTAATGTACTTCCATAATATTTTCATTGGTGGAAGCCAGTGACTCATGTCCATTGTAATTATGATTCACGATAATTGTGTTATCTTACAGAATTTTATCAAAATTTTCGCAGGATTCCAAGATAATAGAAAAATGAAAGGTATAATTTCTGTATTTATTCACCCTAGAAAAAAGCTGCAATTTAATATAGTCACACATAAGTCATTATCAGCATACATTAAACAGTCTTTAATATCTAATTGTCAGAAAATTATTGTTCTAAATTTTTTAATTTTCTGGACATAGTTCACTTTGCTTCAAGGTGTAGGCAAAGCATATTATGCCTAATATTTGTCAAGATTCATTTTGCCTTAAAATCTATCCACCTAGCATCATTTTAGTTAATATATTTTAAGTAAGGATAAAATTCAGTAGTCTTGACAATTTTTATTATATTCACTATATTTCAAACTGAATGTTTAGTA
>VZSC01004576.1:21974-91188 GCA_013398225.1 Steatornis caripensis
ATATTATATTATATATGAATTATATATATTATTCTTATTATATAATTTATATATTTATGTATTTAAATAATCAGTATAAAGGGTGGGATGTGGGGGCTTTGTGTCTTGTTTAGTTTCATAAGCAATATTTAAGAGGCCAGCTTTATTTATCAAACTGATTCTACATTGATTTTTTCTTCTGCTGTGTAGTTTATTGATTTATTTGTTCTCCTGAAAATTGTCTGTCAGCTGTTTGATTTGACCATCTCACTTTTCAAAAACAGAATTAAGGAGCAAGCACTCCATCCTGGGTCATGGATGTGAGAACTTCCGCCAGACACATCTAGGGCAATTTTTCTTTGCTTAGTGAGCCTGTGTCCATGGCCAGTGGCACTGTGCCCCAGGCTGCTGCAGCTGAACTTCTTCCCTTCCTTCAACCAGGTCATGTAAAGGTAGTTTGAGCTCCTTCATCTTACACTGTGATCAGTAATATAACATAACATAAAATATAGTGTGTTTCACTATGTTTATGTATACTAATTTATCTACATCTCAGAGGATTAGATGCTTTTGTTGTCCTTTCATAGGTAACAGGAAAAATGTAATCCCATCTAGTAATTAATTAAAAAGCTGTATTTTGAAGTGTGTTCACTTTTTCGTTTCATTCTTTTCTCTGATAGGATCAATAGTCTTCTATTAGTCAGTCAGGCCATCTCCTACCTGGCTGTTAATTTAGAATCTTCCTGAAATAGAATTTTTCACCTTCAGTTTTCTATTTAACACATTCCAAGCATGACTTCTCAGGTAACATGAAAGATGATAGTTTCTTTCTCATCGCACAAAAAAAGAAAATTTCTGGCTATTTTCAAAATTATTTTCAGAGGCTGGAAGTGGACTTCTTTCTTTCTTACTTCTTTTTTTTTTTTTTCCTGGAAATCCCAGAACTGATTAAGACTCAAGATGTTGAGACAAAGTCATTTTGAAAGATTACTTTGAGATCTCATATTTCCTTAGTATTCTTTAACCTAGAGACAACTTATCCAGTAACATATGGAATAAACTACACTGACAGGAGACGTAAGAAGACATGATGCTCTTTTCTTCATCCAGTTTATTTTTGCTTCTCAATAAAGAAATAGAGAAGACACAAAGATTTGTTATATTTCATGTAGTTCATAAATAATCACAATCTTTGGGACTAATTTTTTTCAAAATTTTGCTCCTACTACCAGAAAAACTGGACACAAATTATAAGGTAAATAAATATCAGAAAATCTGATGCCTATATTATCACAGTGTAACGTTATACCTCATAAGTATATTCTTTCAATATTTATACTATACATCATACTTCAAACTAGTACTTCCTTCCTTTTTCAGTTGTACTCAAGTGTCACAAGATCATTCTTAGACTGAAAATCTATAGAAATCTGAAGACAAACCCTTCATTTTTCTACTAAAGTACAGCTAAACCAAGAAATGTTTGTTAGTATGTTATGACGAAAGACACCATAATAGATGTAAAAGGAATATAAGGAAAGGAAAACTAGGAACTATAAAAGCGAGCTAAAACACTAAGAGAAGAAAATAATGGTACAAGAACAAACTTGCCTGTAATTTCTTCTCACATTTTAGAGGCAGACAGATTGATTTTATATACTGTTCAAAATATAACCATTTATACATCTTGGATAATGGTCTTAACAGAAAATAACATCATATAACATTTCACACGTCAAATGCTCATTTCCAATTCAATATAGACCTTAAAGTTTTGAGTGGTTCACTAGTCTTAAAAGATCTTAAGTAGAGGTTCACATTTAAGCATACAATTAAATTCTGGTTCCTGTTTTGTTTTACATATGCTACTACTCTGTCTTTATTTTTCAGTAGATTTCATTGTGTTACTAAATATCTTTTATTTTGTTGGTAAAATATACAAGTACCCATATACTAGTTTTCCTTATGTACATTTTAATGAGAAATAAAGGAAACTACATTTTAAAGACAATTTGTTGAGAAATGGTCAACATTTGCATTTATACCTCTGCTGTATCTTTTTGTGCTATATGTTTATATGAAACTTGTTTACTGTAATAGGTCAGAAGTCATGCATCTCTACAAAACATATCACATCTTAAAGATAACAAAAGGAGAAAAGAGAGTTATATAGTTTATCCAAACTTTAAGTAAAGGGAAGTCTCATGGGTTGTTTTACAAATTTTACATTTTCTTTCTCGGCAAAGGAATGTGGAATTTTGTTTGATATTAAATTGTTTATAAAACCTTAATGGACTCTTTATTCCTGCTAGCAATCATAATCCTTTTTAAATTATATGGCACGACTGCATGCAGTAAATATCTCTTTCACTGCAATGTATACTAAAGCCAATAACAATACCTTATTTTGAAATAAAGTTAATAGCTGTAACTGGGAGCAATATTTCAGCCTCTTGCTAGCTTACAGCTGATAAAATATTAATTTTTATGTCTGTCACAGAGTGTTGCATTTGCTGAGCTACCACGCTTAACAGGCATTATCAACTACTAAATATTTCATCAAAAATGATGCAGCGAATCAGTGCTATTATGTGTTGTTGTGGGGTTTTTTTCAGTCATCACATATCCATGCGTCAATACCGCCCTTGGCTAGCAGCATACTCGCTTCTCCTAAAGAAGCCAAGAGGTTCCACACTAGAACATGTGCAAGCCACAGCACGTTGTCAGTTAACCCTAAGCTATGGGGACGGGTGCATTGCAGGGGTCAGCGAGGCAGAGTCCACTAAGATGCTCAGGGAGTTGCTTTTGAATTGCCACAAAAGACAATCTAACATATTACAGAAAACTGAAATTGATAGTGGCTTACTTTAATATGACAGGCTGTAAACTGCTGTCGTTCACTATTTCAGAGGCAGCTGAGCAGCCCCAGCTGCTGGCTGGGAACCGACAGGAGCAGGGAGAGGCGGGTAGCACAGACCTAACAGAGGTCAAGCCCAAAGCCTTTGACACAGGAGGTGAAGACCAGAAGCTGGGAGGACAGCTGGGATTGCCACACTCTTCTGGGGAAGTACATGTTTCCTGGGTCCTTTCACCCTTCACTAGATACCCACTTTTGGCTACTGTTGGAGTACTGTCATACTGAAATAGATGGCCCTTTCTTCCAGATGGCTATTCTTAAGTTTCTGTTACCTACTCTTTCAAGTATGACTAGTGATCACAATTCAGGAATGTCCAAAGTACTTTGAAAAGATGAGGAGCACAGTGTAATTACCCATAATGAAAGTCCAGGTTTATTAGCAGCATCAGGCTGACACAGCGAAACAACCTCCAGATTCTCAGAAAGTCTCAGCTATCCTGCACTGCTTTGCACCCTGACTTACTGTGTGGTATAGAAATATCTTTTTTTTTTTTGCAGAACGCTTTTCTACCTAAAGATAGTTTGTGCGTGTTTACTCTGCTTCTTTTTCTTTACCGATTTGTTTTTATTATCATTGTTTCAGGAGCATCTCTGCTTTTCAGATTTTGGGATTGCCTTTCTCTGGGACTGAATTCAAATGCAGGCGCAAGGCTTGGGCACTGCAACAATACATCTCTTCCCACTAAGTACTGAAGACACAGGGTTAACATTACGCTTGATTCTTACAAACAGAAAAATGTAGGAAGTGAGTATTTCTGTGACCTGAAGACCTTAATGTTTTAATTACAGTGCTTCTAATTATTGCTTTCCTTCTGACCATAACACGGGTCACATGTTTCCCTGATCATTCACTGTTTCTTTAGGATTTGATACTCAGTCTCCACTAACTCTGTTCTGCTTCTCTGTGTGCTGTCATTTCTGTGTGCTAACAACATATGTGATGCCAGTGATTTTCATACTCTGATTAACTGAATTAGTTATTGAATGGAGACGTCATTTTATCCTGTTGTCTTTCACTTTAATCAAGACCACAACCTGCCCAAGACAAAGAAAGGTTGCTATGTTCAGTGAACCATGCAGATGGTGTACATAGTGGTCTCTGAAAATATAGTCAAGTACATCTGAATCTTTGAAGAATCTTTAACCTCCTTGTCAATCATGAAATATCTTTCAGATTAAGGTGGTCTATTGCAGGCTTTTTTGAATGATACTTGTGACAGCCTCATTTTCTAAAAATGACCAGGCTTCTGCAATCTTAGTATTTCTGGTAGTTTATTTTAAAGGATTATGATTATTAAAATGTAATGAGAAATCATCCTGTGAAAATTTAAATCCATCTGTATTATTTTCTTTTAATAGCTTTTTTAGAAGTCATGGGAAAAATAAGCATTCCCTGGCGAGCACTGGACAAAGTAACCAGTCTTTTGGCAAAGAGAAGCTTAGGCATGCATAATTTATCTACTTCCTATGTGTTAGATGTGCCTTTTTTCCACGTTTAGTCCCGCAATAACTATAGAGATCACTATGTTGCAGATAGCTGGATAGATCCTTTTAAAAGCTGTATGTACTTATTTTATAATGAACAGTCTGACTCTATACGGTTTTTTTGTAGAGATGTACCTGATATTTGATTATTGTAAAAGCACTGATTCTGGCACAGCTACCTTTCTTTTCCAGTTAATCTCTTGGATTAATCATTAAGTATTCAGAAAAGGATACGTGCCTTGACAACCTACGTATGATGCCAAGTGCCTATGACTTTGCTCTTAACTTGAGCTAACTAAAAATAAAATTGTCTATGCCTATAGATTTACATCAGTTGGTACTGATATACCTCTCCTCCACAGAAAGTCAGCATTTCAGCCATACTGAAGACTAGTACACATATGATTTAATTTTGGAATACACCACTCACTTTATAATGAAAGCTGAAGCTAAGGTATTTTAAAGAAATTCTCTTTTTCTATAAAACAAAATAAAGCAAAACCCTTTTATTGAATCAAAAGTGGTTCCCACCTGTAGAAAAATTAGCAATGCACAAATTCAAATCTCAATTTACTGTATCTATATTGACAGGCTGCCATTTCTTGAAGAAATGTTCTAAGCATTTTATTTCTCTTTTTTGTCAGTTCATTATCTGTCAGCCCTTTAAAAAGCAAATCCCTTCTCTGGAAAATCCAGAATAATCACATGCATATTAAATATTGTTTCACAATGTTTTCTAATTGTGGTCATTCATGGTATTAAATTACTGAAGTGGACACTAAGTTTTCTGCATTACGTAGGAGACATCACTTGAAATTATACACAGGAAAGGATCTGAGGCCCAGATTCATCACAATGCTCCAACTGGAGCATTTACTACAGGAAATGATGGGAAGGAGATGGCATGTAGTAGTGAATATGGTCTTTGATCTCCCTTTCATTCTGTTCTTGTAGATATTAGATGAAGGTAAATCACATAAAGCATTTCAAGTATGAACTACTTGATAGAATACAGGGTTTTTTTAAAGAAATGAAATGTCAGAAAAAAGATTTAAATATTATTTTTGTTCAAGAGCTGACGTGTGCACACACATGTAATCAATTGAGTAATCCAGTAAATATTTTGTTTGCATATTTTTCAAGAATTTAGATTATATTTTAAATTTTCAAAATACTCTGATTTTGTGTTTGCATTATAAACATTCTTAATAATTGCAGCTGAAATCCAAGCTCTCTTTACTTAGGCTCTGTCAATATGTATGCCATAGGAAGAGACAGTCCCAGGCATAAGCAGCATATATTAGAACTAGATAAATTATAAACAAGTAACAAATTTTATCCCAGTTTTGCATATAAAAAACTAGAGTTTACAGAAAATTTAAGTCTTGCACAAAATTCCATATAATTTTTCCAGATTTTCTGCTGCAGAAAAACTTTAAAAGATGACCTGTGTGTGCTGGAAGGACCAAAAAAGGAAACACAGATACTTAATAAAGTACAAAATGGAAGACATACTTTAAAATTAGTTGCATTTTTCTTTTGCCTGGGTATTTGTTAATGATTTTAACAATTTGTTGTTTTTATGGTTTTATTAATGAAGATAATTCTGTATATGGGAGTGTAAACAGTCTTGCTTCATAACTGTTTAGTTTGATATGCAGAAAAATTATATATATATACCATATATATTATGCTTGCATATGTGTTCAACATACTTAACATAAATACTGTGTTTTATTTACTTTCAAATTTGTTTTCAATTTTCATACAAGTACATTTCAAGACTTGACTTGTTTCCGTCACCTTCCAGTTGTAAAAAACCTGACCCTAAGAGACCCTTCAGATGCATGTTCCTCCATTGTAAAACTAAGCAGCTCCTTTTGTGCATCCTTCTGCTAAAGTAATATATGATCTCAAAACAGAGCTTTTATCCCTGAAAACAGATAACAATGGAGCTTGGTGACAGCTATGGACCCAAAATGCAAACACCACTGATGGGTTCCTTCACAGCTGAATTTAGTATAGACACTGACAGCTGATTTGTTCTTTTCTAACCCAATGAGAGAAACAGTCAATTTTGCAGTGTAAGTGCGTGCCTTGACCTCAGGACAATGTGAACTGTTCCTGAGATGCCCCAGTTTCTCTCCATTGATTACAAGCAGGGTATGGATGACTAGAGGAGATGTATTGTGTACATCAGGTGAGATGATTCCCACCCTTGCTGTCTATTCATTTAGCTATTCACCAATGAGCGCTATTACAACACGCTATTTTTAGTCAGTCACTGCTCAACGAGCAATGATCACTGCATGGTCACTTAAACAACCACCAACACGAGTGGTGTACATTAGCAGACGTCTTTGACTCGTCCTGATTCCTCAAATACAACAGTCACTTTAGGATTGCTGTGCTACACCTCTACTACAGCGCTGGTAATAGCCCACAAGAATCAGTGTATTAATTGGAGACTTCTTCCGGTATTTGCTCTGGGCACCATCACTCTATGCTACACTGACATATAAGTGAGGAAAAATTGCATCTATCAGTTATATTTCAACTCTAGTTTCCTTAATTTTGCTTCCAACATCCAAACTTCAACTTCCTGTACAAGATGGCTTTAGGGCATCTTCTATCAACAAAAAAGAATTAAGAAATATTAGGATTTGCATAAGCCTTTTTGTACGGCTGCCATGCCAAAAAGAGGCCAAGAATGACATTCACTGAACCCCATATAAACCATAGAATATAAAATACTTAAAACAATTATATTAAAAATATTGAGAAAAAAACAAATAAAAAAGCAGCCGAAGATATGAAATTGGTATCTTCAGGGAAAAAAACCCTGTAATTTCATCTTTAAAAATTTGTAAAATTTAAAAATTTGCCTCAGCATGATCCTTTAGACTTCTAACTTATCCTTTGTCTGTAACAAAAGTGACTTCTCTATTCCTCACCCTACTTCAGTACTCACAGACTTTACCCGTGTATAAGTTGATACAAATATTTTGCTTGTGGTCTGTGTACTACACATTTGCTGCTGTTCTTTTGAGACAGAGGTGCTTATGTACAAAGACAACATTTGTTTCTCATTTAAGAGTGCCTTAGCCTGACTAGGACACATGAAATCATAATCCCAAACAGTTTTACCCATAAGATTTTAATTACCTTACACTCAAATATATATATGCTAACTATTGTCAATATTCGTATGTAGATGCCATTTTAATTTCGACTTACATGAAATAAAAGTGTGCGTGAGTATTTTGAATGAGAACAGAATAAACATTGTCATCATTCATCCGTGAAATGTTTATTCCTTTGTTATATCTCCACAACTCATGCTGCATTGTATATTACTCCTCAATGAGTTCTATGGCAGCCCTTTGGCAACTTGTAGAAAGAAACAATTTAGAGAATCATAAAATGTTTTTAAGTATCTGCGGCTCTGATTTTCTTGAATTTTGTACCAAAATGGATATTGTTTACAAGCTATGGAGTGGCCTGGCAAGGAACAGGCCAGAATTCGCTCATAGTTATCTCTATTAATAGGTCTTCTAGTGTTTCCAGGGCTTTGATCATGCATGCATGCATGCAAGTAGGTATGTATAATTTTTAAAACTGCCAGACTCTTCTGTTTTCCCTCTACAACTTTAAGGATCACTTGGGTTTTTCTCTACTCAGCAAGTTGGAATTAAGTCATATGCACTTCAATTTGGTTTGCTTTGAAGAATCCAGAAAATCTAATCAGTTCTTCAAGAGATCCTTTGAACAGAGGTTCATGAGACCTCATCCAGATATTTCTTGCAGAAGTTCTTAGAACCACCAGGAAACTTTTCTTGCAGATGAACCAAGATTCGTAATGAATACTTGACACACACAAGCCTACTCAGTAAACCTGTCATTACAGAGAACACCACTGAATCGCTACAGGCATTTTAGTCAGTTTTAGTTAAAAGTCTGGAAAAGGTATGCTGATGGCTGTTGGTTTAGTGATTTGAGTTTTGCTTTAATTTTCCATTGCTGGTTTGTAGTCCTTTTCAATATTGCTGTGAGGCAGTATTTATAGCGTGAGGCAGTTCTGAGAGCAAACTATTTTCATATCTACAAGAAAATTGCATAAGCAGGCACAGTTGGCTAAGTTGTACAGCAGAGGTATCTGTTTTGCTTCAAGATAAGTATCTATTTTATTTCACTTTGCCATTTTTTTTCTCAGCACCAGTTTTTCAAGGATTTTCAGTTCTTACCCTTTTGTCTTTTTGTGCAAGAGTATGAACCAAGATAACAGGAATTACGTTTTTCTAGCACACTCCTGCATGGAAACTAAAAAGCCCAAGCCAGGGCAATGTTGTCCTGGTATGGAGCAGTACTCTGCAAAGTCCACTTTCCAGAATAATGGGGAACAGCAACACACGGTATGGCATGCTAGAGGCAGGTTGCAACAGGCTGTTCGGTGATTTCAGGATTTGGTTTAACTTAACCTGTCTGAATTCTTCCTCATAATCCTGGACTTGTTGAGTTGTTTAATTACTGACTGTACAGTAAGAATTATTGTTCAGTGCCAACATATGTCACTGTGACTGCATTTTCTCTGTCTTTCTAACTCTTCTCTTTCAGGAAATGCCCTAAATACAATGTAATATTCATGTGTCACTCACAAATGTCTACTAAGTGACTTCTGCAAATCATTTACACAGAAGTGTGGCCTAATGTGTGGATTAAAGGTATAAAATATAATTGGAATTAATTACAATACATTACTAGTGCATGAAGTTACACGTTCAGGAAAATTTGCCTGCCAAAATAATTAAATGCTTCTACTGTTATGCATTTCTAATTGAATATAATTTTCAGCATCTTGACGTGTCTACAGCTCTTGACAAGTTGCAGCTGTACTTGTACTTATAACATAGAAAAATATACTGCTTTAAAACAAGCTCAGCATTATGGCAGAACTTTTATTCCATTGTTTGATTCCTTGAGGTCAAGATGGCAAGAAGTTGAGCTTTTTTCATTCCTACATACCCTGAGAATCTAAAAAAAAAAAAAACTTACCGATAAATCTCTCTTATCACGCTTCCTTTTAAGAAAAGTTAAATCTACCTAACACTAAAACAAGTAAATGCAGGAGATAGATAACCCAATCTTCTCATTGGAAACTTAAAAAATAATCTTCATTTTGTTAAGCTTGCTAAGAAGAATACCCAATTTCCAAGGACAGAAATGTTTTCTATTACACTGACAATCCATCAGCGATGCCCATATTAACACATTCTTTCTTTCTTTCTTCCTTCCTCTGCTCAGAAACATGATACCAATGACTTGTATTGTCTCAAGCTGTGTTTATGATACAAGCTGTGTCAGGAAAGAAATGTTAGTTGTTATAACTTTTTTTTTTGCAGGGGAGAGATTTTTTACAAAAATCTTAGAATAGATCAGTGAGCAGTCATGTTTTAAACAGGTTTTCAATGGCACAGCTTATTCAATTCGACGAACTGTTATAACAATAGCAGAAAAAAAAACACCTTTTTTTTGCTGTAGTGCTTGCAGATCTTTGCTGTTACAGTACAGCTCTCATGTCTGTTCCATACATCACTGTATTCTAATGCATTATGCATGTATGGAAGGATGAACTTGAGAATATACCTAGAGTGCTCTCCCAATTAGGTTGCTTCAGTTAAGCACTATTTCCCTCACAGTTTCAGTGGCTGGCCTACTATTGAACTAGTATCCTGAACAACTTACATACACTAGATAAAGAAATATAAACGCTGTGAAGTTCACTAGAGGCAGAAATCTTGCTAAGTTGGACACTCCCTTTTTACCCTGAAGAAACCAGTGTTGGTGGTAGGAACATTTTGCCACTTTGGATCTCATTTGCCAGGAGAGAAGTATGATGGAAGGCGTATGGTAACTATCTACCTTGTAGCTCAGCAGTCAAGAAGTTAGACCACTTCCTTGAGAGATGAGAGACCTGGCTTGTAGACCTCACACAAGCTAAAACTGAGTCAAAATACATCTTCAGTCTGGCAGATAATCCTTTTAATCAGTAGCCTGTGAAGTATCTTCATATAGATGCTCTTGAGCATTCATCCCAACCTAGATGCGCTGCACAGCTGGGGATTCAAGAGTGATACTCCCCAATTGATCAACAACAGTTCCTCAGTACTGAATTCTCATCCTGTTTCCCAGAGCTCTCAGTCATCATCTCCACAATAAAAAAAAAGGCAAGATACCTCTAATTATTCTCTCGCGTCATTCCATGTTGTTAAGTCACTGCTGAACTACTACCTAACTAACTGGGGAAATAAAATCCTAGCACATACTGAAAATCTCCTGAGAAGCAGAATGAATAACCTGCCCACACTGCACTCAGCTGCAGCACAGGTGCACTGCCAGCAGTGCCTCAGCCCCCTAGATTCAACACAAGACAAGCTACGCTTAGAGTGGTCCTCTATGCTATTTTATTCAAGGTTAGATTAAAACACCTCAGCAGATGTTGCAGTCATGTAAAACCAGGCTCCTCTAGCACTTTGCAGTAGAAGTTATAGAGCTTTGGTTTTGAGATGGCTTCCTTGAAACTGGTGATTCTGTCTATGGTATTGATTCAGTAAGTATACTTAATGTAATTTAGCAGACTCCTATTTTTAAGTATTAATAGTGTAATTTAATGCCAAAAATGTGTGCGTGTCTTTAAATAGTATGATGTTATTTAAGAAACAGAGCATGTATTTACAGCATATGCTGGAAACTATGCTACTAAATGTGTTTACAGTAAAACTATCTTTTAATGGGACATCTGCAATTCAAAGGTGCTTATTACCTCTTTTCATCATTTAGGGTCATAAGATGAACATAAAATCTTTGTTCCCTTCTGAGTACTTTGAGCTGACTATTTCTGTCGTACTGGTCTCTCCTCATATTTTTTCTTTCATTTCTCCTGCAACACGATGAGTTAATCATTCTCAGACAGTATATCCACAAAAAAAAATCATTCTTTAGCAGATTTTTTAAAGTGTTCTCCTAAGGGCATCTCAATAATTCTTCATCTACAGCGTGGACGTTCACATGATATTCAACATGCCTCTGAGACCACAATTTAAACTCTCTCATTTGTTCCTCTCTGCCTTTTTGGTATTTATCTTGTAGAGTCATACAGGAAGGTTGAACATATATGGTATTTTAGTAATCTCAGAAGAATGAATAACAGAAAATTCATACTCTGTAGAACTGCACTTGGAAGATACAGAACTAAAACTTTTCAATCAGTATCTTACTATTTAATCTTTGGCAATGCAACTACTGGTATTTAATGCAAACCTGGAGAAGTTTTTATATTCTTGCTAATCTTCATAGTTGAACACCGTTCTTCTATCCAAGTTATGCTGATACACTCATCATCCAGTGACACAGCCCACAGAGCAGGACCCAACAGCAGGACACAATTACTCAGCCTAGGAAAAGTCATTGGGGTTGTATTCTGGACATGGGAGATAGTCTGCTTCTGCAACTGGTGACCAGTTGCCATATGAAAAAACATAAAACCTAAACAATGGAATAGAACTCATGATAAACACATGCAGACAGTTGTTTTTTTTTTTTTGTAATCAAAATTCATACCTTCTAGGACATTTTGAACTACCTCTTTTATAAAGAGATTTTCAGTTAGTGAAAATGAAATCCAATTGCATCACGAGATTTATTCTTAATATTTGGCCAGTATAAACTATTTCTGTCAGGTGTCCTTGTACAGCCTGAGCGGCTCAGACATAACCACAAAAAAATCCCTTTTGGAGACTGATTTATAATCTGGTCTGGTGTTTGCATATGCATCTGTCAAAGGAAATTTGTCACCTGATTACCAGGTCTCAACTACAGACGAAGAGTCAAGTTATCATCAGTTCTGTCTTGAAAGCTCCAGATATATTCATATGTTAGCATTATTTTGCTAGGAACTTGGTATATTATGAAGCCAAAAACACAAGGAAGGCATTTAAAACACTTAAAGGGAAGCTGATAAGAAATCAAGTGATTACTACCTTACAAATCTGGCAGCAGTAACAGATCCTGTAACTAAACAATCACATAGCGATTTATGAAACTGCTTTGTCTCAAGGCTTCTCAACAGTGTGGGCAAAATAGAATTTCACCATTTCAAAAATGAGGGACCAGGATGAGGATGCTTATGCCATGGTAAGGAGAGGTAAAGGAAACATGGAAGGGCAGGAATAGGAGCAAGCATGGATATACTGCCCTCGCAAGCATGGGAAAGTTGGACTGGGTGACTGCAGGGAATCACCCCTTCTCAGCTCCAGTGAGTTTCCTGAGCAGTTTCCCATCCCACCTCCTGTTTTGATAGCTGAGAGAACCAGGAAAGTAAAAGTAAAGATGGTTTTGTGCCAATCACAGTAAATGCTGGTTATGTGAAAAAATCAGTCAAATCCCAAAGTTTATATAAGAAAATAAGTTAGGAAATCTACATTCTGAAGTATTCCCAGGGAAACAGAATATCTTTTGGTCCTGTCCCTCTCCCACTGAACTCAGATGACAAAATTCCCACTGCCTTCATGGGAAACAGAACCAGAGCCTATTTTATGGGACAAATAAGTGTGTTGTATTCAAATTTCATTATTTATTTTCAAATGCAACTTCAAAAATTAGTTCTGCTATTTCAGATTTTAAGATTAAATAAACATTGAGAAAGTTGATAATAAGGGATTATTGAAAAGATTTGGATATGGAAAATAAGATAATTTAATGACCATGTAATTTTACTTATATGCTCAGAAGAAAACAAATGCATCAGTGTTGTAATTATTAAGAGACACAAGAAGTATCAGATACATCTTGTTATACAGCCAATGTACAGTAAAATGTTACTCTTTTTTCTCTCAGTATCATCATTAGTTAATATCTGAAACAAAGAACGCCTTCAGAGATCTTGCTAGCAATAGTGGAAGGTCATTTGGACTTTACACAATATGGAGACACTAGAGCCTCCCTGGTTTATTTTTTTTTTCCAGAACCTGGTGAAAAAATCAGCTTCGCATGTGCAGGCTTTCTAGGAAACGCTTTTCTGACAAAATAGCTGCCTTTGCCTAGCCTTAGCCAAGCTACTGATCTTGGCCTCTGAATGCCGAAGGTTTTATACCACAAATGAGAACATCAATGCCAAAGTTTATTTTATCTTACACTTCTGTATCAGCAATCATACCTGATTAATTACGTTCCAAAATATGAATGTGGTTTGGTTTTCAGAATTTATTTCAAATTTAGGGAAATTAAATTCTTTTTAAAAACAGTCTGAAGGGCCAAAACCCCCTGTGTTTATGTCAGTAGAGTAAAGATGAAGATTCTCTGGTTCAGAGGAAAGGAAGAGTAGATTATGTACATGTATTCATCTTCTTATTCTGAAGGCTTTTTTGACGGTCAAGAGAGAGGAATGTAGCAGGTAAGTAAATGTGTATTGCTTCTCCCTTCCTTTTTTATGAGGAGATGGCTCTTTTTCTCCCCTTCTCTTGAAGCAAGCAGTTCTTTTGTCTTCCCTGTCCATAAAGAAATGCATGCCTTCTAATAAAGTACACAGGCTTACACAAAAATAGCTCAGCAGACTGATATCTATAGGTTGCTGCTAGCTTATGCTGAAAGCAAAGATTGAAGGAAACACCTATTTTTCAATCCCAAAACTCAACTATCAGGTGAATCCACTGGAGTCAACAAGGAATTTTTTCATTGAGGCCATCAGGACTTGGAGCAAACAAGAAATAGCTAATGGAATCTTTTGTTCACAAGGGACTTAAACTTTACTTTAAAATTTAAACTCTCAGTGTTCAAATGAGATAGAATTTAGGGGAAAATTTTCTCCCATCCCCTAGCTATAGGATTTTCTTGAGGACCTCTGTCTTTCCTGTTAAAACATTCATAGGCAAGCCTCATTTTTCTTCTATAAGTAGAAATAGCAAAAGTAATACTGAATAATAATCTGAGCGGGGTCTGCCAGCAAGCCTGGACTGCATGAACCTTTCATACAGAGATTAGGAGTTTTGACTCCTTTGATCTCCAGTCTTGCCCTTGGCAGTTGAAACATTGCCAAACAGACCTTGACAACACTTCATGTCCACTCTGTGCTCATATGCTCAGGCTTCTGTGAAACTGTACTGTAATTAAATCTGTCTCTATCAACAATTGTGAGAGATTTTCTAGGGCTGTGGGGCAGGATGAAACATTTCTGGCTTCTGGTTGAAATTAGAAGCCTCAAGGCTTTACCTTTCTCTTGCTTCTACAGAATCTTAGATTCACCATAAGATGAAACAGAACATAGCAGATGTGAATGAAAATTAATACAACAGCAACAAATGAAAGGAATATACAGAAAATTAGGGTCAAATCTTAGCTCTGCTGGAGTTAAAACCTAAACATCTAGATATTTCACGATTGAGGTAATTTTAATTAAAATAGTATGAGTGAAAATACATTCTGTAAATTTGTACCTTTGTAAATTATCTTTTTATTGCAGAAGTTTGAGATAAGTTTTTTGAACGAACAGCTGAACAAAAAAACCAAAAGATCCAAGTAATTCCAATAGGTGACTGTAACCTGAGCAATCAGCTGCAATTTTCTTCTATAACTTTTGCTCCACGAAGTGACCTTCTCAGTAGGGTATGTCATACATACCCATTTTCATTTATCTCAAAGTCCATATTTTTCTCAGCCTTTTTTCTCTCTCTCTCTTGTTTTTCCCCTTGTACACAATTCTCTACAAGCTTACAAGAAAAGAAAATTGTTTAGAAAAAACCAAGAAGTATTTGTAGTACTGATAGGGTAGAGTATTTGTTTTAACTATGACTAATTTTTGTTTTGTCTGTGTTCAGTCTCCCTGAGTGCTATCAATCTTCAACTGCTAGTATTTTATTTTCTTTAACTTGCGTTTGTAAAAAAAAGTACTTTTATACTTTTACTTTATCCTTACATTGTAAGATGGTATATATGTTTATTGCTTCAGCTTTGAACACAAAACCTCATATAGTTACAGTGAACTCTTATTACTCTGGAATTGAGCAAATATCTAGTACAGATCTCAAAATAATATTTTTATGTATTAGGATTTTATGTAATCTGCATAGAAAATTCATAATTAGCTTTTCTCATGGAGTTTTATTAAGGAGAAAACACAATAATTTGAAAACCTTCATCACTTCCACATGTTTGTCATCTTCAGGCTGCATTACTATAAGCTGTTATATCTCTGGTTCTAGCAGGGAGCAGGACAGAGCTCCAGCTAGGTGGAATGGGACAGACAGCTCCTCAGTTATGTAGCTGTAATTCATCCATCAGCTCGCAATCACTTCCCATACTCTGTTCAAGAAGTTGCAGTGCTCAGCTTCCTAACAAATTCAAGAATGTATCAATACTTCAGCTCCAGCAATAGTATTTCCAGATCTGCAGCACATTTCAGGATTCCAGAATAAGACCTACTGTTTTGGGTGATTTTTTTTAGAGGTGGGTTGAGGGTGGGGAGAGGAGGGTATTACAGTGAATAAGGAAGTACTTTCCTTCGTCCGCATATAACAAGCAACAGCTTTAGAATCATCACATTTAACTTGCCTATGGGAGACAGAACTTAAAGTTCTGTTCCTTCTGATTCAGATTATAAAGTTAGTTTTCCAGTTTCTCAGGCTACGTATGTAATTTATATTGAGAGGGATACTGACCACAGGATCCTGAGATGTAAGAAATACAGGTTCATGTCCTCGTGTGAAATCATTAAACCAAGTCTTAAACTTGGGATTCCTATTTCTTAGTTAAATACCTTTACTAAAAGGCTATGAGCTGCAGGTTATGAGCATTCAGTCAGTATTTCCAAGTCAGGTCTAGACAAAACCTAGGTACATCAATGGCTGTACCTTCCCCTACAATCGATCCACCAAGGCAATAGAGAGCTAACTACAGTAAAGACAAAACAAAAAACTTTTCACAAATTCTTCTATGTCTGCTCATAAGGTGTGGAACTTCCACAGCATATTCAAATTACTAAATACCTTTATAAGCCTTTTCTGATATGGTTTTATATTGTGCTTGAATGAGTTCTACCTAAAAACACTGAGTATTCTAGTTTTTTCAGTCTTGGGGAGTCAAAATCCAAGTCCCTTCATGAAGTCCAGCTCCTAATATTTGATGTGCTAACTGGATTTTTCTCTGAATACTTACACATCATAGTGATAGGATCTACAGAAAACCCTACAAGGAAAAATAAGTAAATTCCATAGCAAAAATCTTAGAAATTTGATTCTGTGAAGGATATTCAACAGTGTCAGAGCATAAGTCTCAGCATAGATAGTATTTGGGGTCTTTCACCATACGTCTTACTCTTCCATGAATTTTACTGTTCAGTTTCCCACAATTGATATTGGAAATATAAGTAAAATTATGTAGAACAAGAAGTGAATACCCCAGTGAAATAAACACAATTTAGAACCTGCCATCTTTCCTGCCTCACCTGGAGCCTAAGTGATTTCTTTAACTGTGTTATAAAAGTTGCATTCCAAGGGTTTTGGAAAATGTTAAACTCATTTCTTTATCAACAAAACATCTTGATAAGGAAATGGAATAACTTCTATAAAAACAAACATGAAAGAGCTCTAAAAAAAGCTGGACTTCTGATAATGCAAAGTTCATTGTGGGTGGTTAATTACGGACAGTGGATTTTCTTTCTACATTTTGTTCTTTTTTTATTGGAATCTTGCTGAGTGAATTGTAAATATAACAGAGAGAAATGGTTTTCATGTGCCCTGGCATGCAGCAGGGATTATTAAAAAGACACAAGTTTAATCCACAGAGTATCTGAGTTTTGGAGAGAGCAATGATTTTGATAAGCTCTTTTTGTTTGTTTATTTTCCAAATCTGGGGTTATGGCTTAGTTCAGACACTCTGCAACTATTTAACATTTTCCCACATTCATCTTGAAGTGAAAGAAAGAAAAATCCTGTTTCTACATTTCTTTCCCCTGGATAAGTATACATATCTCAGGATTCACAGCCCCTGGAGGTAACAGAGAAAGCCTGGAGAAATGAAGATTTCCCCGTGGTTGAGGAGGATTGGGTCAAAGACCACCTAGGCTAACTGGACACCCACAAGTCCATGGGCCCTGACGGGATGCACACATGACTGCTGAGGGAGCTGGCAGATGTTATTGTCAGGCCACTCTCCATCATCTTTGAAAAGTCTTGGGGAACAGGAGAGGTGCCTGAGGACTGGAGAAAGGCCAATGTCACTCCAGTCTTCAAAAAGGGCAAGAAGGAGGACCCGGGAAACTACAGCCCAGTCAGTCTCACCTCCATCCCCGGAAAGGTGATGGAACGGCTCATACTGGAAGTCATCTCTAAGCACATGGAGGACAAGAAGGCTATCAGGAGTACTCAACATGAATTCACCAAGGGAAAATCCTGCTTGACCAATCTGGTAGCCTTCTATGATGGCATGACTGGCTGGGTGGACGAGGGGAGAGCAGTGGATATTGTTTACCTTGACTTCAGCAACGCTTTTGACACTGTCTCCTACAACATCCTCATGGGCAAGCTTAGGAAGTGTGGGCTAGATGAGTAGACAGGGAGATGGATCGAGAACTGGCTGAATGGCAGAGCTCAGTGGGTTGTAATCAATGGCGCAGAGTCTAGTTGGAAGCCTGAAACCAGTGGTGTTCCCCAGGATTCAGTACTAGGTCCATCCCTGTTCAACATATTCATCAATGACCTGGATGAAGGGACAGAGTGTACCCTCAGCAAGTTTGCTGGTTATACAAAGCTGGGGGGAGAGGCTGACTTGCCGGAAGGCTGTGCTGCCATTTAGCATGACCTGGACAGGCTGGAGAGTTGGGCGGAGAGGAATCTGATGAAGTTCAACAAGAGCAAGTGTAGGGTCCTGCACCTGCAGGTGCTGGAGAGCAGCTCTGAGGAGAAGGACCTGGGAATGCTGGTGGACAACAAGCTCACCACGAGCCAGCAATGTGCCCTTGTGGCCAGGAAGGCCAATGGCATCCTGGGATGCACTAAGAATAGCGTGGCCAGCAGGTCGAGGGAAGTGATTCTGCCCCTCTACTCTGCCCTGGTGAGACCACATCTGGAGTATTGTACCCAGTTCTGGGCTCTCCAGTTCAAGAGAGACAGGGAACTACTGGACAGAGTCCAGCAGAGGGCAACAAAGATAATTAGGGGACTGGAGCATCTCTCTTATGAGGAAAGGCTGAGAGACCTGGGTCTGTTCATAGCCTGGAGGAGAGAAGACTGAGAAGGTACCTCATCAATGCTTACCAATATCTAAAGGGTGGGTTTCAAGAGGATGGGTGCAGGCTCCTTTCGGTGGTGCCCAGTGACAGGACAAGGGGCAATGGGCACAAACTGGAACACAGGAAGTTCCACCTGAACATGAGGAGGAACTTCTTTGCTGTGAGGATAACAGAGCCCTGGCACAGGCTGCCCAGGGAGGTTGTGGAGTCTCCTTCTCTGGAGATATTCAAAACCCACCTGGATGCGTTCCTGTGCAACCTGCTCTAAGGCCACTTCCATTAGCAGGGGGTTTGGACTAGATGATCTCCAGTGGTCCCTTCCAAACCCTACCATTCTTTGATTCTGTGATATCCTGTGGAGTTCAACCAGAGAAAAAATAGATGAAGCACATTTTTAAAATATGTGAAATAAGATGACTGTAACAGTTCAGTGTGGATAGTAAGTTCTGTAGTCTTCCTGCCATGGGCATACCCGTTCTTGTAGCCATTTACAGACTAAGCTCCATACTGACGTTCCATTTCATACAGGCATTTTGAAAAGACAAATGTTAATAACCTAGAGTACAAGCGGCTGTTCTGATTATTAAGTGTGATAAATTGTGATGAGTGGTTCAGTCTATTTGATAAGTACCATCTCATGAAAAGCAAAATTTTGTGTTCAGAAGATGCTTATGCTTCTTGAAATTAGAGTAGAGCTTAAAAAATATTCAGTATTCACCTCCTCAAAAAAGATTAAATACTTCTGGTTCCTGCATTATTCTGCAGATTTCCATCGTTCCAGAATCTGTGTTTAGTCTCCTAATTGAAACCCCACAAACCCAGATACCAGCACCCCTATCATCCTCAGTCTGAGGTAGATCCAGTTCTCTTTGTCTTAGGTATGGCGAGCCAGATCTCCTGGGACCCCCATACCACAAGTCACCTGCTGGGAACACTTAGAGTGGCACTAGATTTGCTGAAAATTTGTGAACCTGAAGATATTTTTAATAAAACATTTCAAGTGAGCCAGTATTAACAAATGAAACATGATTCTTTTAGAAAACCTTTAACCAACTCAAAAATATATGTATTGATATGTCAGGTTGTTGGGTTTTACTTACGGACTTATGCCTTGGTGTGGAAAGTAAGACTGTAAATCTGAAAAACAGATTTTTTTCGAGTGGTACTCACTGTAATTTTCATGGTAGTGACAGAAGTTCATTTTAGAACTGGGTCTTGTACTTCCGCCAATGCACAGCATGCTTGACCTGTAATGCCCGTGCTATTCCAGTCCTAAGCCTCCCCCGAGCAAACTGTGACAGTCATGCAAACTACGGCAATGTGGATCTGTAAGCAGTTAACAGGAAAGTAACATCAAGATACAAATTTCCACTTGTGACCTGAAGGAATCCTCCAAATAAGATAGCTTAGAGAGGTAACCCAGTGTTCCACAACCTATAACACCATTGCCTAGTAACTGGTGTTCAGTGGCTGTAATTTTGAAGTGAATATTCCAAAAATATGATTTGCTAATAAAACTAAATCTGAGATACCTTCACAACATGAATAAATAGAGTCAAAGTAGGACAATAAGTTTTCATTAGCAGGTTGCCTCTTCCTTTTAGCAGAAAAAGTCAGGCATGTGCTTTGATGCAGTTGCTATCCACATCTCTCGCAGTAACAAAGAAAATACAATTTTATTTTTGACTGGCACTAGTACAGTTCTTGCAAGATCGTGTGATCATAACATTAGCTTAAGCAATTCAAGGAGAGGCCGTCTAAAACCATGGTATGTCGGAGGTTGCCATGTGATGTAGGGGGACCAGCTCTCCCCCGGTCGCACCGTTGCCTGCAGCAACAGGGAGGCATGTGATGGTTCTGGTGTGTTACAGCCACCCAGCAACAGAGAGAGCTCGGATTTAAATGAGAGGGATGGAAATATTGATTTGGACAGCTGGAGTTTCTCAGTGCATTGCAGTCATAATGCAGACTGATAATTCTGGTGGAAAAGGAGACAGGTATCAAAAAAAATTGCAGGCAGAACTGCCAATTAATTTTCTAAGATCTATTTCCAAGAATTATTTATACCATAAAAAAATGAAGCAGGTGCACTTAACTTAGCATTAAAAACACTGGCTTGGGTTTCTTTTACCTATGTCTACTATACCATAATGTAAGAAAAAATAGTGGCCAAGACATTAACAGAGGTACTCTCATATGTTGAGAAATGAAAATAAAGAATGAAGTAGAATGTATAAACTTTTAAAAGAAAAAGGTAAGATTTATTCATTTTTCAGAGTCCTTTTATCCCCAGGAACAGAAATAATGACAAAACAAAAAACAAAGCTAGGAAATTGTGTTCATAGGCTTCAAGTTAATACATCCAGCTATTAAATTTGCATTAGCTTGCTATGTACATGACATACTTCTGCAGCTTGACAGAATGGCAAGCTCCTGGCATATCGCACAAACTCAAACCCATTAATTTCATTTTTCATTCATCTTAATTCCAGTAGACATATAGAAGCATTTATGTGTACAGCAAGTTAAAAATCTCTAAGTGGAATATTACCAAATCAGAAAATGCTACACAATATACTTTGATGAGATATCATTTGCTGGAAATTTTTCCATGTTGCATGTTTCAGTGTTTAGGGTTTTTTTTTTTTTCAATTTGAATATTTTTTTAATTTTATGATGTTATATTTAGGGTAATATATTACCTTCAGTGCTGGTTCAAAACACTTTTTAGATGTTCGAGTAACTAAAAAATAATTTTGAAATTTCATTTCATATAAATTAATTTTTATTTTTCTAAACAGATAAAGATTAACATTGGCAAAAGTCTATAGAAGCTCAAATCCTTTTCTGCTTATAACTTTGTATTTGTAGCAAAACATAAGTCATCAAACAGAATAATATGTTGTCTTTTTGCCTTATTCTTTCTGAAAATTTATGTATTTGACAGAGACCTAAACCCTACAGCTTTACAGTTGTTATGAGTATATGCTAGTGATTATATAATATAATAATTAATTATAGGCTGTGTTCAAACAGCAGCAGTAGCAGATGTCTGATGGATAAGGTGCTTTACATAAAATTTTCCAAAGCATTGGATTGGAGCAATTACAGGCTTTGTCATATATCTGAGCCACATTTGTAATAAAGACACCTTAACTGCTTCACTTCAATTATTTTACTTTAAAATAGAAATATTTTCTGGGGAAATACTTGGTTTTGCGGAGATGTCTTTTTCCAAGAACAGAATTACATGCAAATCATAGAAACCTATGTTGTCTGACCATCACATTGCACAACTATTCCACAGCCTAATTCAGTCTGCAACAGAATCTTTCCATTAGATGTAGTAGAAGACCTAAACGGATTTAGGCAGATCTGAGATGACTAAATCAAAAAAATCCCCTCATACTCCCATTCAACGGTGTCTAAACCTGAAGGCTGTTAAGATCAGTTGGTTCCTCCCTGTTTGATTTTAAAGTTCTGTAAACGCTTAAAAATTTGTTTCAGTGCATGCCCAGGGCTTCCCGAGCCCTAGGAGGTGCTTATCTCCCATCTAAGCCTGAAGAAGACCCAGAAATGAGGTGTTTCTCTGCCAGGCTCCTTCAGGGTCTGACACAGGCTGACAGGAACTCACAAAAATGTTGCAGCTGCTTTCTTTCCAACTGCAGCTAAGCAGGAAGGTAGTAGCCACAGAGATTCAAGCAGTCAACCAGGAAGCTGGTGATCTGGATTGAGTTCTCACCTTCGCCTGAGGGATTCAAACTCACACCACCTACCTCCCAGGAGAGTCATGTAAGAACGAAGCTGTAGGTTATTTGAGGGAACAGAAGCAAAGCAAGTATGTGAAGGGGTGCTCTTTGCATATTCTGCCTGCGTTTTACCTCTATGGTAAAATTAAAAGGTTAAAAGCAGAAGTCAGATGGGTTTACAGGTTCTTCATTGGGCATCCATCCAAACACGGAGAGCCTGTGTCATATTTATTTTAAAGTACAGAAACAGTCTTTGGAGAAGGGACCGAGGAAATCCTCCAGCACTGTTCAAGTCCTGGCCATCACCTTAGAGCACCAAGCCTCTCTTTCACTTGCCTCATGAATTTCGGTTCTGACATAGGAGAGGGACAACAAAATGGGATCTAACCACGCATAATAATCATTGTTCAGTGAACGTGTGTCCTTGCTGACATATAATGAAGCTTCACGGCTTTGAACTCTCTTACTGAAGAGAATTTTGAACCCAAGTGGGGGACATAGTCTAACAGAGGTGTAAAAGACAACTACCTACTCCATCTCTCTTTTTATCTCTTTCTCTCCCTACCCCTCCCTCTCTCTGTTTTTAAAAGAAGAACAAGCCCCACACCCATTTAAAAGACTGGATAGAAGTGTCTGTCTTGGTTTGTATGTACTCACCTGGACCTTTTGAAAAGGACCTTCTGCACCCCTTGCTGTTCATTTACAAATCACTATTTCAAATATACTGTTCCTCAGTATGCTGTGCAGACTGGCCCTTTCCCAGTGTCTTCTTTCTGAATCCCATTCTGAAACAGCTAATTCTCCTCTTCCTCTTTGTTGCAAGCCTAAGTGCCTTGCTCAAAACTTAGTTTCCACCACAAAAAAATGCCTAAAACATAATTAAATGTACATATTCTTATGTATTAAACATAATTCTTCATTAAAAGAAGAGATGCAAGAAATGGAAAGAACCTGGCTTAATGCTCAAAGCATGTAAAGTAAGTAATTAGAAAAAAAACCAAAATATTATTTTATATCTATGCTAAATATTTGTGATGTGAAAAGCCTTACATTATTTTCTAAATTAGTTAACTTCCTCATCAGGCTTGCTTTCTTGGTGCCATCATTACTGGAAAACACTTGTAAGAGAAATTTGGATGCTGCACGTCCAGCTAGTTACACTCAAATGGCTGGTTAGAGTAAAAGTGAGATGTCAGTTTGAAATTTAGTGATTATATATTTTTTCCTCCACATCCACTAAATCACAGTAATATTATGCAGTTTAATTCTGTGAATCTTTTTATATATCCTATCAAGATTATTCTCTTGATTGTTTGCAGATCAGAGATTTCAGAGCAGCAAAGAGGGAGTCTGAAGGAGTGCTTTGATTTAAATATACCATCACCACTTTTGTAAACATTTTCCCTGCTTCATGGTATCACATAATTAGGATAGTCATCAAAGGAGGAAAAAAGCATATGATTGTAATAAGTCAAATAGTTTAAAAAGTTCTACATAGTTTAGCACTGGGAGGCTGAATTAATTTCAGTAGTACAATATTACAAAGGACAAAAACACGGACATACGTGTATATATAGGTATATGAATGATCCTAGAGGTATATGAACATAAAAGTACCTATTCCATACAGAGAAAGGTAACAAAAGGATGGTGACAAATACACTTGCATTTACATGTCAAACAGTTTCCTTTTTTCCTTTATGCACTTCTTGTTTCTGTATCTTCATATTCTTAAATAAAGCCTGAACAGTTAGTTTCGTATAGACAACATTTTGGTCAACCCCCAAATTTATATTGAATCTTGACTTTTGGCTTACTTTCTGTAAGTGCCATTGTGTACTTTTGCATAGTTGTTTAACTGAAAAATAGCATTTAAAATGAATGAACAATAACCAAAGGTATTTGAAGAGTCTACTGCTAGGTAGAATGATACCATTAAATCATCTATTGTTTAGCCTATTTTATTGGAAAACCTACAGATGAAATAACTTTCCAGGAAAGAACCTGAACATTCTCTAACATGCATTCTGAATTTATTTCTCATAGCTTAGGAATTTTAAACTGTAGAGGATCCTGGCCAAACAATATAACATAATTGAAACTTATATTTATATAGGCAAAGCGCACGCTAGTAGATTTTAAGACTATCATAATAGTTGCTATTTAGGACCAACCCATGCCAAATGTTTGGAGGGACTTAAGAACTGGATTTACAGTAAACTATGGGTTAATTAAAAAAAAAAAAAGAGAGAAAAGAACATGGCACCCAGAATACAATTTCAGTTCAATGTTTCTACATCTTCTCTAGATACACAATGCTAGATATCAAAAATATTGATTTTGTTCCCAGTTCTACAAATTATTCCCAAATGGGGGTAATGTTAGAAACTGCCAAAATAGGAAAAAAAAAAATTATTTCCTTTAACTTGTTCGGTTAAAATTTCAGTGGCCTCTAAAATTCTTGAAGGTTTCTTAGAGATGCAGCAGAGTTCACAGGCTGACAAGAGACAGTTAAAGCAGTTTTAAATACCTGTAATTCAGCAAAGCATTTGACAGTTTTCCACAGCCTCCTCCTAGATAAACTAGCAAGATACAAACTGGATGGGTGGTTGGTGAGATGGGTAGGAAATTGGCTCACATGCTGGACTCAGAGGGTGTCAATCAATGGTTTTCACCCAGGCTGGTAGCCTGTCACACATGGGGTCCTCCAGGGATCAATACTGGCCCCCACGCTGTTCAGCATCTTCATAAATGATCTGGACAATGGGATTGAAAGGACCCTCACAAGGTTTGCTGATGACACTAACATGGATGATGCCTTTATTACTTAAGAAAATGTTCTATAGAGTACTTTTCATGCTGTCTTTATGTCCACCTGCTTCTTTTGATTAGCCTATCACTCCTAAGTAGTAGAGATGCCACCCACATTTCATCTGCATTAACTTTCTCATTTTGATATTGTGTGCACTCTGCTCAGCAGTGGTGGAGAAAGGGAGGGAAAACGACAGCAGCACTGCTGAATTTTTTTCACAAGTATTGTCTGATGGCCTTGTACTAGGGCTTAGTATTTTATCTGAATTAGAAATTATGGACCCAGTTTTCTTATGTATTTGTGTATGAGGATTGGATTCTTTGGTGTCTAATTAGGAGTGAGAGACGAGTTTGGGGAAACTTTCCTCTGCTCAAGTTGTTTATTTTCAAAAACCTTGGATTTCTATGAACATAAAAAATTTGAGGCTTCTGTTTCTGTTTCATATTTGGTATCTACAAATGGATTCAAAAGAAGAGAGTGTGCCTCCACAAGTACTCCCACATTAAGTATGACTGCACAGAACTTTTTTTTCTTGAGGAAGTTGAAATCCCGTTCTCTCATTGCTTGGAGTGTCAATAGAAGAAAGAAAAGGCTTGGGTTGGGTTTTTTTTTTCATTGTTAAATATATATTCTGTTATAAAGCAGGTAATTTTTTGAAATGTATTTTATCCCTAAATGTTGCCAGAAGTCAAACTCAAGTCTTCAGGAAAGTGTTATGTCTGACTGGAAATGTGTACTACATAAGAAGCTGATATATTTAACTTTATGGGTAACCTGGAGAGTTCACTAGTGAGAATCACTTCTCACCATGCAAGACTGCAAATTGTGCTTAAAATTACTATTTCTGATTAAAATTGGCACTTCTGAGCCTCCTGTTGACTACCTGCAGTTTGCTTAAGCAGTAATCTCATTTCAGCTGAGAATGTCTTCAGCACATGCACATTCAGTTGTGTACTCCACTCCACTCTATTTTTGCAGGACAAATCTCAAACATCAGGCATAGCCACCAGGCTATGGAAGTACCTTGAGTATTTTCCCTGCCATTTTTGCAACTGCTATGCTGAAATAGTAGGCAGTGTAGTAGCTCAAAATTTCTGCTTTCCTCTCAGCTGGTGTCTCTTACGATTCTTCTCATCACCTGCTGTTCTACTACTGCCTTGTGATCACTGACCATCTGGATTTTCCAGTGCCAGCCCTACTATTTTATCTTATGACATCATTCTGATACATTTCTACATTTACCTAGATGTGTTATAAGATACAGAAGCAGCCAGGCAGAGAGCTCATGCCATGCTTCTCGTATTCTGAATGTAAACATATTTCTATCCCAAACCAGGATGACTATTCAAATTTAAAAGAAAAATAAAGAAAAAAAAAATTTTTTATCAGTTTTTTAGTCAGCTTTAAATTTTTTTAAGCTTGTACTACATCTGCCTTCATCTTCTAAATGCTAATCTTTCTGACTGGAAAAATACACATTTTTACTTTTGAAAATGTTGAAATATTCATTTGCAAAATGCTTTGTATTCTTCCAGAAAATAAAACATGTCAACATTTCTTCCTTTTCTCGGTAGAAGTAATCACTTCTGCAAAGTGAAGAATGTAAAAGAAATTTGGCAAAGAATATGTTCTTGAAGTTTGCCTGTTCCAGTTTTTATCTTTTTTAATCTTTAATATGTTTTTTTCACCTTGAGAATTGTAGCTGACCTTATGCTATTGCATCTTCATAACATCCTCTCAGAAACACTTCTAGCATTATCATTTTCTGACCTGACGCAGTGCCAGAATTTTCATTGTAATTCTAAAGTGACACTGTCCTTTAATCAATATACTTGGGATCATCTGGAAAAGGAGAGAAATAATACTGCTAAAAGCTTACTAAGTGATCTAGTGATGGATAACACTATTCTCCAAGAGAACAGAGCTTGACTACAAAATGGTTCTTCAATAGCACAAAAAGATACTAGCTATACAGCAGCTGCTTCTGCTACTTTAGTACAGAGGTACAACTCAGTGGCTTCATGAAACTCATTTCCATGACCATTTTCCTAAAGTCCAGTAGTAGCAAGCTACAGCTAATGTAGTAACTCAGATGATAATTAATTGGCTTAAACAAGAGAACTATGCTAAGCACTGGTGATGTGAATTAGAGATTTATTCAGGTAGCTTCCTCTCAAGAGTGACCTCAGAACATTTGGATTGCCTGGCATAACAAACAATACATAGTAAGTAAGTAGAATAAATGATGCATTCTATCCTTGTGTGTCTTGCAGCCAGACAACAGTGCAAAGCTGCACCCCAAAAAGCACCTATCTCTTTACAAGAGAAGTCATGTTTCATTGGGCCAATGCTTCAATAGCTCTGACATCATACAAAGGTGGTCATCAAACCTGGCAGCTACGTTTTCAAAATGAATAAGCATAACTAATCAGATGAACAGTTTTCCCACAAACTGGACATAACTGCTCAGGTTTTCCCACAGAAGCAAGACGAATATCGGCAGCTGTGTGCTTAAACGTGTTGCATAGAGATTAGGAGCTGGGAGATAGGTGCCCTCACTCCTACAATAGGATATTTTTGTTCATTGTGCAGTTGTCTAGAATCAGATACCTGGAGAACTAGCAGGTATAATTGAAGATTTTAAATGCTTTGAGTGATACATTTTCTTGGAAAGATAAAGACTGTTGCAGTCTGGATCTGGCCTTTTGCCTTATACTGTTTCCTGGACAGCATGGTAGCCCCAAATACTGGCATAGAACCAACTACTTAGATTGTCCTCAGTAGATGCAACATGGATACACCTCCTATGTTCAATGCTCCTAAGCGGGCACCGGGAAAGGGCCAGCATTAACTGTATCTCTGACAAAGCACAGTCACCTTCTGCTTCTGGCTGGCTCCCTTAGACCATGCCCACAGTAAAGAATTTGGTGAGCACAGAAGAATCTGTTGGACGGAGATGAGTGAGCAAAAGCTCATAGGAAAGGTACAATTACAAGCAAAGCTGGACATTTATTGTTCTGTCGCTTTGTTCACAAGGACCGTTTNTGGCTGGATCCCTTAGACCATGCCCACAGTAAAGAATTTGGTGAGCACAGAAGAATCTGTTGGACGGAGATGAGTGAGCAAAAGCTCATAGGAAAGGTACAATTACAAGCAAAGCTGGACATTTATTGTTCTGTCGCTTTGTTCACAAGGACCGTTTTAAAATACCAGTTCGTTACAGAGGGGAAGGCACAGTGTATTACTCATATTGAACTGATCCACTGCGTTTAACATTACTATTTCCAAGAGTGTGAATAGTGCTATGTAAGTGGGATAAGTAGAAAGTAGTTCTAACTGCTGCTGAAAAGTAGGTCTAAGTTGTGTATGAAGCTTCTGTTTTTCTTGAGGAGTATCAAAATTGCTTTGATAAATAAAAACATACATAAAATGCCTTTCATTCTCACCTGTATCTTCGAGAGAACAGTAAGGATACAGAAAGGGAAAACAGTCTGCAGTGATTGAGATAGAGCTTTAGAAACAAGTTGCAAGGCTAAGAAGTATAAATGAACTGTAAAATTATCCTTATGGCTTGAAATCTTGTCACCTTAAGAAAAAAAAATCCATTTCATTACCAACTAAGTTATGTTGTAGTAAGATAATTAAATTTTAGAAAAATCAAGAAACATTTAAACAACTGTCAGTCTGTTCTTAATTCAAACACCACCTTTGACAAAGCTCCTCAACAAACAGTCACAGCTGGGTTCGGCCTGGGTTTATGGAATACTGGTAGCTATTTGTTCTAATATCAGTTCTGTCAGGTCAGTGCCTATTTGGCACTTAACTGTCAGAGGTTAATTCAATATGGAAGAAATATGTGTTTTTCACAGTACTTGGATTTTCCATAAGTCACAATATCACTCTACATCAATAAGATATTCAGAGGTTAATTTTATTACCTTGACCTTAGTTCAGAAGATAGAAATAGCTAAAAATACTTTCTTAAAGTAGCTCCATGTTGTCCTATGCAGTCTTGGAGAGTTTGATACTGGGAGATTTAGAATATACATACATAGCTGTCAGGAGGACCAAGAGTTGGGGTTTTTCCCCAGAAAGTCACCCAAGGAGAGTGGGAGTGAGGGACTCACTGTAGGCGTGNATACGGGTAGCTATTTGTTCTAATATCAGTTCTGTCAGGTCAGTGCCTATTTGGCACTTAACTGTCAGAGGTTAATTCAATATGGAAGAAATATGTGTTTTTCACAGTACTTGGATTTTCCATAAGTCACAATATCACTCTACATCAATAAGATATTCAGAGGTTAATTTTATTACCTTGACCTTAGTTCAGAAGATAGAAATAGCTAAAAATACTTTCTTAAAGTAGCTCCATGTTGTCCTATGCAGTCTTGGAGAGTTTGATACTGGGAGATTTAGAATATACATACATAGCTGTCAGGAGGACCAAGAGTTGGGGTTTTTCCCCAGAAAGTCACCCAAGGAGAGTGGGAGTGCGGGACTCACTGTAGGCGTGAATTCTCTCACCAAGGTGATGTCACCAAAAGAGGCACAGCTGGTTATTAACATCCTCCATTTGGTCTCTAAGGCACAAAGGTAATGTAGACATAAAATGTTGTAAGAGTAAAATGCACTGGTGCTGGACTCTGACTGGCCTTCACAGCTGTGTTACCCTGGGATTGTACCTCTAGCATGGCTGCGGCGGGAAGGAAATCACAATACCGGTATGTTGTAGATGACTGGCAAGCTGAGTTCCTGAATAATAGTTATTAAATAGACTGTTTATTGGATTACTCTTTGCACCTTGCACATTTTTTCTCCTTCTATCTACAGTGAAATATTAAACTATAAACTCACTTCTTTTGTAACAGTGGAGAGCAAAAGAGACTGAAAGAAGAATTTCTCTGACCATTTGTGCAAGGAATCAAATCGTAAGTCTCCAAAAGGGGCAGTTATGCTTTTCTTTATGAAATGGATCTCATTTGAAATGTCAATCTTTATTTAGGCAGTTAAAAATAGACAGAGGTTTCTCAGAATAACCGGTTTGGTTATTACTAGGACTTTCTTCTAGTGGTAGAGGTTGGGAGTTCATCCATTCTATTTCCATCAACGTGGGTATTTGGATTTAACATAGAAGTTGATTCTTAGGAATAATTTTCAATAAAGTTCTAATTAAATATGTATGTTTAACATGGTCAAGCATATTAGAAAATTCCCCAATCACCCTTTTAATTTAGAGAAATAAGCTTAATTTTACTTATATTTTTATATATTATTTATATATTCTGCATACGAAACATCTTTCATTGCATTAATTACATCCATGAAAGAAAAGCGTGATGAAGATATAAGACATACAATTAGCATTTTCCCATGTAGAACTCTGAAGACCTCAGATTTCTTGAAAAATTATGCATACAAGAAATGCCTGGTTGGTTGTTTACTTGGTGATACAGACTTATGCATCCAATTAAATGGGTCTTTAAAAATACATCATAGCTGTTATATCCTTTAAAAACATTGGAAATTGAGATATCTCTGCACAGTAATCATCCTTATCCTCTTTCAAACTGCTTCATAGATTTCAAAGAGTCAAAGGACAACTTTGGAAGGGATCACAGGAGGTTCACAGCACCTCCCAAAGCAAGGCTAGTGTCAATGTTAGTGCGGGTTCAGGATCTAGTCCAGTTGAGTTCTGAAAATCTCCACAGCTGGAGATCTCACAACTTACTGAACAGCATGTTCCAATGTTTGACCAAAATGCCTTGGTTTCACCATAGATGGCTTTGATTATCTAACCTGATTTAGTAAACCAGTTGAACTACCTCTGGTCAGTAAACATAATTAAAGTGCAATTCAACCTTTTTCTGCAGTGTTTAATTTCAAAGACATAAGTAGTTGTTCTCAATTGTCTGACCTAAAACCAAAAATAATTTCACTGGTGTTTCAGGTCCTAAATCCTGTTTCAGTTTATTTAATTGAAAAATCCTAGCTCTGTGCTAGGTGGGGAAAAAAAAAAAAAAACAAAAACAATGTATAGGAAAGAGCATCTTTTCATATAACACCTGGCATCCCTTAGTCTACTTGTCTTTTCCAGAATACATTTTTATTTTTAGGCAAAAAAGAAGTCATTCAGAAAATAATTTTTATTAAAAGGACAAAAAAAGATTTCTAGGTCCATTATACTTCCCAGTTTAATTTTTTACAGTACGGTGAGAGCCTAGTGGTCTTTTTTGGTTATTTAAAGCATGTTGGCATAAGATCAACAGCCAGGAATAAATTCTGGATGTAGATTAGACAGAAGTTTCTGCAACAATTTCGCAAATACAGCAGTAGAAGCAAAGAATGTATCTAGTTTTAATATGGATGGAAAGAACATCTATGGTTTCCTTCAATAACAGCAGACATGCTGACACAGACTGTGTCTTATTTGTGTTTGTTTTCTCTTAGAAATATACTACAGCTGATTCATGAGTGACAGAATAGACATAACATGGCTAGTCCAGGAAATAAAAGCAGCTTATGTGTATAAATATGTGTATATACATATGTGTATGTGTATTTACTGACTTAAAGACACGTAGGTCAAGATCCTATAGGAAAAGGTATCCAAAGGATGATTCTTTTAACTCTATTATTTGACCATTAAAAAATTTTTGCGGTGTAACACAATGTAAAAATCCTTATGCTATCTTTAAAACAGACTTCCTAAAAATATTTTACAACTTCTTACAATTTTTCTTTAAAATTCTTTTAAAATCTTCTTTTGTTTTCTTTCACCAATGAACAGAAGAGGTATTCAAATTTGTCCTTATTTAAAATATTTTAAATTTATAAACTTCCAGAAAACCTAAATATTGCAGAAATGCCAATACAATGAATGACAACATGAAATCAAATGCTGCAGTTCGGTTAACTGACTAGTGCCTACACAGTTTCTTTTACAATGCTTTTGTCGGTAAGCTGTATACAGTTGCAGTTTTATTTGTTATTCGTGAAGACTGAAGAGTCTTGTGTTTAAGAATGATCTATCCATGTGAATAAGGAGATTAAGTTATAAGAAATTCTGTGAAGACCCTTGTAAAGATCAAGCTGACAGTCACTGTGTAAATCACCATATTAGATCAATGAACCTAAGAAATTGGTAGTTTAGAAACTAGAAGTCCTGACAGTGAAGTATAGCAAGCTACTTCTACAAGACTACTCTGCATTCTCAAATCTCATTAAGTACGGCAATGACTAAAGATACTCAGCACCCCAAGAATCCAGTTCAAAAAACATATTGTATTCTTGTAATCCACAGACACCCACACTTACACCATGCTTGAATGTTTATATTAGCGATGACACAATTAACTAGTTAATTCCCTTCATCCTACTCAGTAATTGGTACAAAGTAGATCTGACAATGTTGATGAACCCAGACATTTTCAAGGGTCATAGCAGTTAAAAAATTCAGATAATGTGTTGTTAATTATAATCTTATTAGATGAATAAGAACAACTCTTGGGAAAAAAAAAAACAGAGGACTGGCAAAGAGATTGCTTTGTAGAAAGTGACTATAAGGTTTCATGTCGGTTTAAGACTTCAGAAGTCTGAACTGGTTCATAATCTGAGTTATAGTGGCTCACAACATAAAGGCAAACTATGTAAAATTTTAAATGACCTCCTCAGTGAAAGTATTAAGGGCTGAAGCCCTGACACAATGCCCAAGATTAACAAAAAAATAATTCTCTACTAAGGGTCAATAGCTAAAATTGAATTGCACTGAAAATAAAATATTTCTGTGGAAAAACCACTGCAGATACACAGAACACAATGAGATTGCAGTGTATTGACACAAACATGGGGACACCTTGCTCAGTCCATTTAGTGATTTGTGTATTTGATGAAGACAACTAGTAAGTAATATCTGAGAAACTACTGTTATATTTTCTTTCCCTGACCCACTGCTCCACTCCATTGCGTTAGTTCTCCAGAGGCACTTCTTGTATCAGTAATACTGAGCTAAAAGTTTTCAATGGAAGAGCATATCACGGGATGAAAGATGATGGCTCATGAAATGCTCCTCAGGAAATACACGAGAGAAGCTCATGATCTACGCAGGCAATCTTCTGGGGACAGCATGAGAAAAATTCAAGCTTGAGGAGGTTTGCATTCACAATATTAGCACAAATTAGTGGTGGCTAGGAAGGGGCTGAAAATGGCAAAAGCTCTTTGGAGCTGTGGGAAGGATGACGCAGTCTGGGAAATAGTGTGTGAAGGCACTCACCCAGTACAAAGCGGTACCTGACTCATCTGCCTGCATTACAGATATAGCAAAAAAAGATCATGGCTCCACCACCACTTCATGTTGGGAAGTTTACTTTTGATGACTCTTTAAGAAGCTACAGGTTTAAGATTTTATTCTTTCTTCCTCAGTAAGTGTGTTTTTGTAACACAATTATTTTTTGATTCATGACACAAAATAGAGAAGTTATCTATTAAGTCTGAGTTTTCTTCTTTTAAGCTTCTCTGTAAGACAACAGACTGTATTTTTCCAGTCATTATTACAGCCATTATTATGAAGATTAAGAAGATAATTATAAGTGTAATATTGTTTTAGAACAGCCTATTGGGATTCTCCAAAACTTGAAGTCTTTTTAGAACCATGGTTTTAGATTTGTAACACAAATTCAACCACTCTCTAATTCAGATGCAAATTGCAAGTCTAAAACCCTCCTAAATCAGAATTTCGTTCAAGCTAAGGATTAATTTGAGATAATCTTCATTTTGAGATAAATTTTTCTTATTTTCTTTTTATAGAAAGGTGCCAGAAACACCTCAGGCAAAGCCACTTAAAAGATATTAGTGGCTTACTGCAGAAACCTAACATGGACCTTTTCTGTTAACAGTACTTCTAGCTTTGAATGTTGCTGCTTTTCCTCAATTCATTTTATTTATCATATGTGCTGCGCTTTCCATCTTTGCAGCGCTCATTGGCAAACACGTAGGATATAGGCCTGGAATTGACTTTTGGGCCATTGATGTCATTCCCTAGGTATAACTACCTTTTTTTTTTTCTCATGGAATGAAATCCCTGATTTTATTTTTCAGCCCTAATGAGTCCTTCCCTTGTTATAACCTCATGAAGATTACCTACCATCTCACACAGACATCAACTTCCATTTGCGAGTAAAGACAGGATGTAAGAGAAATTTGATTCTTCTCCAATCTAATGCACCGGTCACTACAGCTCAATAAAGAACTAAAAGGGGTAAATAAGCATCACCAAACATATATACTTGTGCAATATACTTCCTCCTGAAGGAAAAAGAGACAAGAATATGGATTACAGTTTAATTCAAATATTAATATTTGAGAGCCATTAATTATATGTCCTCTCTCATTAAGGGCTAGAGCTAAATATTCAACCTACTATCACATTATGTATCTTTGGACTAAGGACCATGTCTTCCTGTGTTTTCATAACACAAACGCACAGCACAGTCAGATCCAAAATTCTACGGATGCAAGGACCTTGATAATATACGTTGTTGGATATACATCCAGTCCTTGCAGGAGAATATCTGCACTTACATAAGACTTTTCTGCATTTGTGAATGCAAAGAAATAATTTTGCAAATATGCACTTTATTTTATTTTGAACACACTCAAAGGAAACTTTGCCTCATTTGAGTTTTTATGAGAGAAATTAAGGTATAACTGGTAAATTTAAAATAAACCCCTAGCCATTCTGATAGTGCTGCTTTAAGTATGCTTTCATTAGGAAAAGGAAATTTTGCCACTACTTTTTTTTGTAGTAATAGATCAATTGAAGAAGTTTTCGAATTAGGATAATGAATAATGTTTTCTCATACATTTTTTCTGTAAATATGGGGAAGGATACATCACAAAAGGAACATGCAAATTCTACCCTAACCTGAATTCACTGATTTAAAATGTAATCTGTTCAGTTGTGCTCCTGAAAGTAATTACTCCAGTAATTAGGGTAGTAGAGAGTAACACATACATCTTCATCTCCTGTGCTTTGTGTTAGAGGTGTAGATGTGATTCCCTGCTTGTTGCTTCAGCTGAAGTGGATGAGGCAGCCTCTGAAGAGGAGCAGCAAGTGTGCTGCTCCCAGATTCCACATCTCATTCTCTGCTGTGTCTGCTACAAGGACAGGCAGGTGCAGCAGACCATGGGACATCTGCTGATGCTTCAGTAACTCCAACTAGGAGGTGATGCTGTCTGACCTGTTTTCTGCTACTGCAGCCATGGAGGAAAGAGCTCATGGCAGAGGACAAGTGTGGGCATCTGGGAGCTAGCTTGTAAGAGCAAACTGTTTTGAAAGCAGAGATTTTTCTTCTGATCTTACGGAATTCCCTCTGAGAGTGACAAGCATAGCTTTTCACTTTTCCCTTTCTCTGAGAGCTAGTAACACTCTGTAGTGGTGACAAATTGTCCCCTTTTCTTGACATTTTAGCTTGGCTAGCAGCCTGTTGCTCCATCCTCTTCATGTTGTCAGGCTCCATTACCCTATTGCAAAATTCATGAATTTGCAATTTTATAAGTTCTTGCTCCAAAATGATATGATTATGTGAGAATTTAAGCTTTGCTTTATAGCAGCATACTGCTCTAATCCTACCATATGTGGAAAACAGCTTGAACATGTAACCTGTGTGTAGTCTGGAGGCTCAGAAACCATAAATCAAAAAGAAATTAAAACAGTTTCTTTCTCCTTTTTTTTTTTTTAATCCTGTGAGCTTCAAGTCAGACGAATGGTATTTTCAGGCCTCACTCATGATTCTCACATGCTTGGAGACAGTAAAATTAACCTCCCTTGCCACCCACCCACTTCCTGACCAGCTGCATCAGCAGAACAAAGAAGCAGGTATACTGATACCATTACCTCCAGGACCCAGCATTATACATGTTGCCTTGCAGGGCCAAGATGAGGTTGAACTTCTTTTCCTGATCCCAGGTGGGTACAGATTTCCTAAACAGCTCAGCACAGGCAGGGAAAACAGTTCAGTAGGAGATTCTGCTTCAAACTATTGACGATTACTTCCTTCTTGTCTTTACAGGAACAGCTCCTGCCTTGGAAACTATACAGGTCCATACTGTAATTTCTTAGTGAATGATAGCTCTTCCTCAGACACATTCCAGACATAAAAGTCTGGGACAAAGCTAAAATTTGTTCCTGTGGCTCAAAAGTGATACATGAGACTGAAATACAGAAATCCAATCAAGGTCAGGAGGGACTGAACGGCTAAATCATTACATTTATTTCTGAAAAACAGAGAGAACCCCTTGAAAAACACTGCATGAGGAGATCTGAATAGTTCTGGCTTAGTGTTATTTGTCAGAAAAATAAACTGCATGCATATATGTGATAGCTGACAGATAAGGACTGCATGGATGTTGTTTCATTGCTTACTCCAGTATTAGGCTCTGCAGTCCCAGGACAAATAACTTCCTCACTAATTCTGCTGTAAGGTTTTCTTTGGGAGTGGAAGTCATTATAAGATTTAGATCACCCTCGTGGGAAATGTATAGCGTGGCAACAGCATCACTTCTGTAAAGAGAACCACTGTCTTGTGAACATTCACTGGCTGGAGAGAAAAGAAATTCAAGAGATTACTCTTAATGGAGTGATTTAATATAAGACATTTGTAAATACAGAAAAAAATGAAAAACTTCTAATGCTAGCTAGTTTTTGTCCTGAATAACTTTGTACATGTTAAGTCTTTTCTATATTTTTTTTTTAAATTATAAATAAAGTTCTTGGGCATAAATACATACTTCATTCTCACACATGCAGGGAGAGATGATGCAATTACACCAAACTGTTAGGCATTAAAAGATGTGTAGTGAAATCTGAAGTATGCTGAAGTCAAAGAAAGCTTTACTACTGGTTTCTAGGGCTCAAGTTTTCACTCCAGAATGTATGTGCTCTGCCAGAATCTCCTGTTATCATTATGGGCAAACGGCATATTGTCTTACTCAGAAAACGTTTACCTATTTGCTTACATTTAAACGCATGAGAACTCCATGTGGGCTTTCTGAATTTTTCCTTATCTCTGTGATAAGCGTGAAAAAGATTTTACTGTCTAGCACATGAAGATGATGACACAAAATTAAAACTGCAGTCTACATGTGGGAGACAGTCTGAAGCATTAATTACCATTGCAGTCTCTATAAGGAATTTGTTTTGGTGTCTTACAATACTGGTCCTTCCATGGTACAGACACCATGTCTGAGGCTAGTTTTTATAACATTTATTATATAGCATGTTGTTATCAACCTTCTCTGACATGAGTAAAGAATGAGTCAGCCCAGATCCAGACGTGGGCACAGGTTTTCGGCCTAGAGCCAGGACACATTTCAGAGCCCCTCACAGTTAAGTCTCAAAAACACCATGCGGGAAAATGAAATGGCCAAAGTCAGGCAGCTGAGTGGCTACGTTTCCACCTTATTTAACACTACCTGAATGCACTTTCTTCCTCTTATGAGACAGAGCTCCTGAATCCTTTCCTGGAGGTAGTTACTTCTGTCCTTCTTTCAAAGATAGAACAGAGATTGTTCCTTCCTCCTGAACCCCAGCTACAGATGATGATAATTCAGTGGTTAGAGCACTTACACCCACATGCCTGAGGGCTTTCTTATGACATACCAATCCTCCAGCTGGGTCTGGGGCCCTGCCTGCCACTCAGTAAGTTTTCTAAGAGAGTGTGCAAGAGGGCAAACTCTACCTCTGCCTTTGGAATAGGAATGCTTTGCAAGAAAATAACTCCAGATTCAGTGAAGCACAAACAGGTGACAAGTAAAAGCTTGCCTGTCTCATCCAATGACTGGGATGCTCTCCCACGAGTGAGCTAGTTCTTCAGTGGGCTGTTAAACCTACTTATTTACTTCTACCTACTTCTGTGTCTTATTCCTGAAGTGCTCACCACCTCTGTGTATTCAGTCACACAGCAAACTTTTGCTGCTCTTCTCTCTCTCATACTGAGGCAATACAAAATTAGCCACTGAAGGTGTTCAAACTTCTTCAGCTGATTATCTTTTTTTATCCTTCCCTTCTCCTATTTGAGCTCTGTTGCTCTTGGCCTGCATGACCCTACCTTTGAGTTCAGTCTGAGATTATTTCTTCCCTTCCCTTTTCAGATGCTACTCTGTCACGGTAAGAGCAGACACAAAGTGGAGAAAGGAGAAAGTAGCTTATTTGGCACAAAACAAACCCATGACCCCACTGCTTTTCTCTCTCCCATTCTGCAGAGCTCCACTCCCTGGTACTGTCTCAACAGTATTCAGTTTGCTATCACCCACAAGTCCTCCACATGCTTGGTGAGCGTGCAGTTGCACCTAAAAATTGGCATGGCTGGAGCCCCGCATGGTCAGTGAGCTCTGAGGACAGCGGCTGGGTTCAGCCTCTCAATGGACAAGACCTAGCTGGTAAATTCTGATCAAGCTTAGACACAAGCAACCATCTGAACTTTGGCTATGGAGACGGATGCACCTCAAGATAGAGTTAAAGCAAGTAAAAGGAAGAAAAATCTAATGATTTTTCAGACCCATTACCTCAGTTTTATGAAGTGTCTATGAGTGTTTCTTTTTTCTGATATTAAAAGAATCTACATTTAACTGAAGTTATTTGTTTAAGTTTGGATTATCATGTTATTTGTTAACCTGAGGGCACTCAGCTGATCCTGTAAGTCTGTTTATTGCTTGGTCTGTTCAAAAAAACAAGACTTTTCCTGTACTTACAAGTGTTATCATTGTCAAATATTAAATAATATGCTGAACCACTGTGAAACAACGTGGCTCATGACACATCTGTCAATGGGCATATTACAGTAAATGTTTTAACTGGTTCGAGTTTTGTATTTTTTATAAGCAAGTTGCATTACCTAGTGCTAGTTCTTTATAACTGAAACTATATGAATGGTAATTAAGCCTCATCAAGCTACTACAAGTATAGATATGAAGAGGCTCACACAACACCATTTATAAAAGGATAGAAAATGCACTAAGAATACAAGACGTATGCTGTCATTCATTCTTTGAAGAACATAAATAAAATTAGCTACAAAAACTATGAGTTCCTGTTTTGACATTCAGAAATCAATCTGTTATTTGTTTTGCATTCCTAAATCAATTGGAAAAAAATTTGTGGAGTAATTTCACATAATAGTTCAGGAAGAACAAGTTGATGGTAGGTGTTTTCATGATTTTGTCTTTAGTTCTCCTTCTCAGGATTTTTCTCCATGAGACAGCATAAGTTCTGGATTTCGGCTTGTTTCAACTCTATTTAAAATATGTAGATTTACTGAAACCAAAAGCAGAACTCTCAACCAATTAAATAAAGGCTATGGTTCCCCCATCAGCTATTTATGGCCTTACCTTTTATGTTTTCAGGTAAGCATAATTTTTCAGCTTTAACTCCTAAAAGTCAAGGAAGTTCATTGTTGACCCCGATGGTGAACAGAGTCCAGGACTGTGGCAGAAGGATCTAGAGTAATGTCCATGCATAGGCGATCTCAGATGTGTTTTACAAACTACTGGGGGTTTATTAGAATTTCCTGGACTCACTGGGAGAAATGAAGCTTATTATTCCATATTTCAGGGACCTTGGGTATTCTAAAATTTTCAGTAGATATCCAGAGGTAACTGAAACTTGCTGGTTTAATGGCTAAGCAGTTTCTAGGAGAAAAATGTTGTTTGCTGTCAACAGATCTTTTCATCAATCATTAAAAAATGTCAGGATCCAAGGCCCTCACAGTACCACAGGATGGTTAAGTCATATACCAAGGTTCAACAAAATGGAGAAGAGACCCAATCTTGTTTTAATGCACAGGACAGGTATAGTACAAATTTATTTCAAAGTAATTTCTAGCAAGCCTTAAAATTATTAATGGTGACTTTAATGGCAAAGAATCCAACAGCACTGTGAGAAGTCTGCTATGTGACTAAAAATCATGCAGGAATTCTATACCTCTACATTACTGAGAGTGGACTAAAGACTGTTTCCTGTTTAGGAAAACAATTTCAAGCTAGAAAGGAAACCTAGAAGTTTCTCTGTTAAGCATGAAGCTTGGGCTGAATGTGGCCTCATCTATTTCAATAGAGTTGACCTTCTCATCCTAGGGTTTGAATTTGTTTTTACAGCTGCTGATGCAAGAAAATCGTTGGGAGATGTTGTTAGTCAGCTGCCCTTAAGGCTAGTTTATAATTATTGAAGACAATTACAAGATATGTTAAATTATTAAGTGATGTTATTTGAACAGGTTAAAACTCATTAGAAACCACATAAAAACTGTTTTGATTAATGCCATGAAACAGTCCAATACCTTATTTTTGTGTCATAGGCAAATTTCTATGATGTTACAAACACATCCTCTCATGAACTGTACTGGCCTACACTCATGGCCAAGTGGATTAAGTATAAATTCAAAACTATTAGATTCAGCTTATAATTCCTTTCACTGTAATTAAGGTGTAGGTTAGGGAACAGTCTCTTGGTAGCAACAGTCTGAATCTCTTTGGCTTCTTCACTCCTTGTTCAAACTTGCTTGTTCTTGCTGCCATGTTGTCTGTGCTTTGCCAGCTGCACAGACTTCCATAACGTGTACCCATGGCCTGAGTCTCTGCATGTGATCTTACAGAAATCATTTACATTCTCTGAACAACAGTTCAGAGTCATCAAGGAGTGCAGGGAAACTTTTGTTATTATGTGTATTCACAATTTGTCTGCAAGGTTGGTCTTTGTAGATGACTATTGACTGCTTAGCCAGGCTGACCTTCTACCACAGCTCAATAAACTATCCTGTTGAGTTAGTTGCCCACTGATGACATTTCTCACATTTAGAAGCCCTATTTCATACAGATTTCACAGAAATTTTCTTCCATTTTGCATGAAGTAAAATTTTGAGGATTAAATACATTTATTTATTCTATGAAACAGCGTGCTTAAGTGCATTTAAATGTCAAAAGAAAAAAATCAAGATTTTTAGGTGTAAAGAACTAAAAATTGATGTTTCCATTTCTTAAGTACTAGAATTAGAAAGTAAAAAAACCAGTCATGCCATGAATTACAATAAAAACCTTGAAACTACAGAGCTAGGAAATACAACACTAACATACCTTTGATTTGGGAAATATCTGTCCTGACATGCCACTTGGCACACTAAAGTAAGGGAGGCAAAAAGTATGTAAGTTCATAGCACTCCAGTAGCTATACAATTCTTAGACCCGAGATCACAGCAATAAGCAGGTTCCAACAGTAAAATTTCAACATGATTACAGTTCCTATGTCTTAGTTGCATCTTGAGTGCTTGCTTTACCTTCACTTCAGATCAGGTAGGTAGGAAACAAGGAAGGTGGTGATTTCTGCCTCTCAACTGGCAGAGCTGAACTGCAGGTTTCCATTTCCTTCATGAAACAAGAGGAGAACAGGAGGAAAACTGAAAATTAACTGTTGGTGTGAGGGTCTTTTTGAGATCGTGTATTTCTCTGTCTGTGGAGTAGAAAATCTGTTTAAGAACTAAGCAAAAAAGTCCAGCAAACTTGAGAGATGGGGTCAAAGCTTTTCTGACTTGAATCAAATCTGGCCACCATTAGTGGAATCGTGCTAATAGGGTTAGCTGATATATAAAAGAAAGTATTTCCCAGTTTGTCAGTGTTCACACTTCCAGAGGAATTCTCGTGACTCAGGAGTCATCTAGAAAAATTCTGTAAACCTAATTAGTTATGATCTTAAAAATCTGTATTTTGTGCAGCTTAGCTGACCCAGTTCTCCAGCCTTTGAGGTAAACTTGTCAAGAATATTCATAATTTCTATGAAACATAAGGTTAGAAGTCTGACTTAAACTATGGAAAGGCAAGAATTCAGATTTAACCTCAGAACTCCCTCTCCCTTGCCCTTACTGAATGTCAGGATCCATAACAAGACTGAGTGATTTTGTATCATTTGCTATCTTGTAGAATAACTTTTTGAATCTTAGACTGTAAAAATGTGTCTTGTCGAGTTTGTTTTTTTACTGAATTTACCCCCAAAACAAGCCCATCTGGATTTTACCCACGACAAATAAATTAGCTTAACGTTCAAACAATCCCATCCACCAGAATCCTCAGTCAGCATGGGGATATCGCAGTTAATAATCTCTTCATTGCAAAAAGTATTTAAAGGTACTTTTGCATAACAAAGCTAAAGCAGTTAAAAATACCAGAGATTCCAACCAGGAAACAAATTAATTTCAAAATTTACTCCACTGTACTCTCACTAACAGTACATACTTTAGAAGAACTTTATTTTCTGAACTTTCATAAACTCCTTGCTTTTCTCTGCCAGATGCTAATGAAGATGTCTACAGATATTTCCCCTAACAACACAGTACTAAAATGCATTTGGTAAAAATACCTTGGTAATATAAGCAGAAATGCTATCCAAACTTGTGTCTTTTTAGACTGGATTTACTATTGATGGTATAAGCTTTGTGCAAATCTGCGGATGAAGCTGTCTGGCCCTTGTTTGGATTTAACTGGCTTCAACAAAAGAGCTGAACACCTTTCTCACTTATAGAGAGCAGAAGCACTCATTGTTGCTAATAGGAGCAGACATAGCCTGCTAATGGCTGGATTTTAAGCAGCTTCACTTGAATTTTATAAATGAGTTTATTGTGATCCTAGCATGTGGATTTTGACTTTTACCATTGGAGAACCCAACTCAAGCAACAATGAAACTATTATTTATTACAGTAGTGCCTAGTGACTCCCAACAAAGACTGCTACAGAGTTAAAAAGCAAGCCCTATATCAAAAAGGCATAAAATTTAAAACAAATAAGTCAGACAAATGAAGACAAAAAGTGTTCTTATTATATTTTACAGAGGGAGATTTAGAACAATAATGTCAATGGCAGAGAAGAAAAGTGAATAAGAATTTCTGAGTCTCTGCCTATTGTCCTAAGCACAGCACTTCAAAGCTGATTTCAACATTTTATTTCTAAATCAAGATCCAACCAAAGGTGGTCTCAAATAACGTTTTTAGCTTAAACTTCCTCTATTTGCATTTCTAAAAGGCCTCACGATAGTTCATCCTATCTATACATAGCCTATTATCACGGTTTAAAGCTGGGATGGCTATTAAACAGACAACAGATGCTATTCATTAACCCCCTTCCCTCCTCAAAAGCGGAGAAACAGAAAAGGAAAAGAGACTTACAGGTTGGAAAAGTTAAAACAGCTTTAATCCAACTACAATAATAATAGTAACAGAAAGAATAATAATGAAATATACACAAAACAGATATCAAGCTCCCAGCTCGCTAACAATACATCACCCAGACACTGTGGGGCACGCCCCAGGAAAAGTCCCAGACTGTACTCAGCAGCAGGCAGGAACTGGATTCAGGAATGCACAGGCCAGGATCAAAGGCAGAATAATCACACAGAGTCCTCCTCCAACACTTGAGCAAGGAGCTGGTTAGAGCTGGAGAGCAATATCCTACAACATCACCAGAACCTCACTAACAGCCCTATGCTGGGCTTAAATAGGCTCCAGGGCCACAGGTGTGGGTGGAAGCACCAGGTGAGGCTGCTTAGGGTCCTTAAAGCCCATTACTGCCCTCAGGCCCCTGGGCATAAACGGAGAGGGAGTGACCCTTATGATCCCTTAGCTTTACAGTAAGCATGATGTGTATGGGATGGAATACTGTATTGGGTCAAACCAGGACACCAATTCAGTATATTACATAGAATATTTCATAAAAAATACAGTCTAAAGGAGTTCTCATCTGTTTTGACACATAAAGGCAGCAAAGGGAATACATACCTTCAATTCTTTAGATGTTCCTTTCTCCTCAAAAAAAAACTGGAGAAAGCACTGTGATTCAGGTTCTGTTCTTGGTTGCACTGTTATTCATCTTGAGCAAGACCACTACATGTGATGGAGTTAGACCCAGTGAACTGGTGTGAGGGAAGGAAGAACCTGGCCTTTCTCTTTCTGAAGAATTCCTCTGGCTTTTATAGCTATACAGGACAAAATGAAATGTGTGCAATGCAAAGAAGCCAATTACAGCATTATTTGAAAGATAGATAAATATATATATTGATGATGAACCTAAAATCAATGGTTTTGACTGGGAGGAAATTTATAAGGCTATAAATAAATATGGAGAAATAGTCCAGTGGTGTTTTCCCCCTTTGTGTTTGCAGAGCTGTGCCAACATTCTAAATGTGTTTGCTCTTAGATTTTTCATTTGTATTTATTATTTCTGCAAAACATAAGTCTGTAGGAAATAAAAAAAATCACTGCCTGGAGGTTTTGAGCCAGTGCATGGAAGAAAGAATCACTAAGAAATCTATGAGCTTTAGCAGCGACATGACACTGCACTTTGGATAGAGCATACCAATGACTCTGCTATTTGCTTTTAACATATTGGACTACCTGTGTTACTTTCAGTTTAGTTTTCTAAAACAAAACTACTTTCTAACATATGGATCAGATCCTTAGCTGATGTGAATTCACACAGATGACTGAATTTACTGGGATTATGTTGAGGATTTGAAAATTATTAGCACATACAGCTATCTGTCAGAAATAATGAAAAAGAATACTTTCCTTTCTAGTAAAGGAAAATATTATTAGTATTTCAAGCTATTTACACACAGTCATAACCCAGTGCAGCGAGTGTGGAGATCATGTCATGCAGACCTAGAGGGCAGCAGATTTAGGAAGTGTGCTAACAGCCTAAGTCTTCAGTGGCACTTCTTCGGAAAATGAGACCTGATTGCACAGCCATGCTGTAATGGCATGCCTGTGTGAGTGCACACGGGTACAAGCATGCGTGCAGGGATGTGCAGACATATCCTTGCCCGACTGTCCATCTGTCATTCCTTCCCCATATCTTTTGCATCTGTTGCCACTCTCAACCAGATTTGCCAGAGGAAGGTTTGAAAGGTTTCAAAATCTTAAGGTTCCTACTATAGCAATGAAAACAGATGTCTGAAGATAGCAGAAAGCATCTTAGAGGAATGGCTGCTACATAAACATACTCTTGATTAGTAATGTAAGACATTACACAGAAAAGAAATGGTCAGAATGCCTAAGCACAAGAAAAGCTCCAACAAGGACTTGCTTAGGAGTAGCAAAATGCATGCGAGATTGAGGCTAGGGACATGTAAATTATACTTCTTGTTGCCTTTACTTTCTGTGGTGAATGTAAGGATGTTACTAAGTTTTTATTCCATTCTTTTGAGCTGCTCAATGAATGATACATATCTGTGTCTGAATTAGCAAAGGAACAAGATGGTTTCACAGAAACATCAAAAGTGGATCTAATCCACCTAAGTGTGTGAAACATCACTCTAATAACAACTGATGAATGGAGTTACTTATAAATAAGAGCACGATGAATGTGATATGAGAACAGGTACCAGCCCAGGAATACTGGAGGTGAAGGTAGTGAAGGTTGTAACAGTCATGTTCATCAAATAATTCAGCACTGAATCCTGGTTCAGACTCAAGAGCCATTGGGAAATGCTTCATTTAAATTCTGCAACAACACTGTGTTTCCTGAAACTATAGCTATTAAATGAAACAGTGCTTTGCCAAGATGTGGTGCAGATTTTGAAGAACCACAGTTTCAACGTAGCCATTCAAAAATATTGATGTTGCCCTCCACAGTCAAACTAGAATGAAGTCATTCAAGATCATACACATCACTGTCAGTTCATGGTGTTTACAAATAACACAGTATTTAAGAATCACATGCTGTACTAGGCATCAATACTTCAGGTTGACATCTGCAACCTATATCAAAATGGGACAGATAGGCAGATAGTAAACCTGTGGCTTCCCCAGAATTGGGAAAGCGTGGAACTACAGGTAGAGGTCTAGGTAAGACTAAGTCTCAAGAAACAAGAATTGAGGAGAAGATAGAGGTTGCACTACCCAGCCGTTTTGGTCACAGAATCACAGAATGGTCATTGTTGTATTCCTTATCCTACATTCAACAAGAGGAGGGGTGGGAATTGTCTCATGTTCCCTGCACTTCCCACGGGCATCATAAATGTCTAATTTATGTTTGTCCCCCCAAAGCTGTTATGCCCTTTGCCTACCCTGAGAGGCCCTCTACGTTCCCCCTGCACTTCATGATCTCTGGGCACACTGCAACAGAATTGAATTTGGGTAGAATTATACATTCTGTATGATAATCCCAATACAGTGTCTACAGACAGAGAGGCATGTATTACCATTGATCTCTCTCATAGCTTTTGTCTTCGTTCACTGGATTTGAACTTACAGTTCACAGACAATAGGTCCCCTGTTGAGTGTTGCAGTAATGAGTTGGGTTGTGCCTGCAAAACATTCAGATGCAGTTTGGAACTGAAACAGTAATATGAATTTAAACCAGCTGCAGCTAGACCAAAACCCCAAGAGATGCCATACTGCCAACTGCAGCCAAGCCAAGTGCCCACAAAATATGAGATTTGATCAATTTTTACAAGCTTTTTAAAAAAGTCCAGTCTGTGGCTCTCCTCCCTCCAGCCTTTTTTCAAGTTCGTATGTTTTATTGTAAGATTTTCATTTCAGTCAGGAGGACTACACATGAACATTTAATGAAAGCTACTGTTCTCACATGAGAAGCTAGAACTTTAAGATATAAATCAAGTACCACCTTGCATTTAACGAACTGTAAGAATTAGCACACTCTAATACTATTAAAAGCCTTAATATGAATAAAGCCAAAGTGTAAAATGTGTTTACACAAAAGACAACACTTACTGTAAGCTAATTTTGTAGTTACTTTCCAGTACTTCAAGATTTTGAAATTGTCACTGAATGAGAATGCTGACTTTTATTTGCAGGCAGAAGTATTTTAAAAGATCATTTAAGAAGCCCCAAATTCCAGTAATTTGCAGGTGGAAAAAAATCACATCTTTTCAGGGTATTGAGATGTTTTATCAAGTTGACCTGGAATTAAACATTGATCCTTTGTCTTTGGAAACTATTTAAGTCAATATTAAACAAATTTTATTTACTTAAAAATAATTCAGACTGGGAAAATTGAAATATAAACATGTACTATTTCCAAGGGAAAATACATTATGGGAATCTAGCTGTGAAGCTGTGTTTTACAAAACATGAAATATACAAATCATTCTAATCACCTTATTGTCAAAAGGAATGAATTCTGTAAGTTCTGTGATCAAAGCATTGTGCAAGATTGTCTGCATGTGTATTTAGCATAATTGAGGCTTAAGAACATTCTTTAAAGAAAGAAAGGTCACCTTTCATTTTGAAATATCATTAGATCGCCAGGATCATTATAATGTCACTACATCTGTTAAAGCAAAAAGGATATTATTTACTGTACATTTTTGGGATTCTAAATATTTTTATAAGAACAGAGAACAGGAGCTTGGCTGGTGATTATTCAAAGAGCTAGCAACTCTGACTCACTCTAAAAAAAAAAGCTGTTCACACCTTACTTTTTTCTTGTACATTTTCATGTTACATGTTCCTTTTTTTGTTTGTTGATGGATGATAGTGTCCTAACTGCTAGTATCCTATGAAAAAGTGGTTTCCATTTTCCATTAGGAAGAGCTTTTCATCCCAGACAAATTATCTCTTTGATCTGTTCTGTTCTTTTGAGTTTGAATCCTCAAATTCTTGGAGGTCATACCTGAAATAATCCCATCTATTCCAGCCCAAACTAATATTTAAAGTATCTGAACCTATTCCCCACGACTTCTGTACTGGAGTAGCTTTATCTATAGTGTTATGCGAGCTTCCCATTCAGAACACAAACATGACATTCACAGAAGAACTGACATTGATTAAATTAGCTTTGGATAAGTACCAAAAAAAACCTGCAAATGTCCTGTGGGAGCTGCAGATTCTGTTCCCTCGTGAGCTGAGAAGTGTGGTGATATAAGTGCAAACCAAATAACAGTTTTGTTTTTTTTTTCAGAATATGAAAACAAAATAACCAGGTGTCATTCACATCACTGTTTTTCTAGGACTGTCTAGTCATGTAGGCTAGCATATAGCTTATTTGTACCTCCCTGCCTTGTCCAAAAATTTTCTGGGAGCTTCACTCACTATGCAATTTCAAAGCGCCTGTGCCATTGGTATGCGGCATCTAGCTTGTACCTGCAGCTCTATAAAAATTCAAGTCTAAACTAAGCAGTGTAGGCTTTATTCAGAGCCCCTGAGCTCTCTGTAAGCCCCCTGGAGAATTCCCCAAACATGAGTCACAGTGAACACCATGACTGTTTGATGTAATACTGACAGTGATTCGATCCCCTTCGATTGCCTGCTGTTATAATTGGAGGACCAATTTCAGAGATAGAAAACATGAGTTTTCAGCCTCATTCTCCTCAAAGGTTTAAACTTACCTTGAAATTTCAAGTCATGAGACAGTGTGAGTGAGACCACTCAGTGTCTTTTTACTGAAGCTTAATCATTGTGTATCCAGACACATAACATGGTGGGGCAGACACTAAGAAAGCAAGAGGGAGCCTTATTTTTAACATAGCGGTTAAGACACTCTATGTGTGAGGCAGAGAGGCAGAACAAAAATTCCAACCTCTGAAATATACATACGCTGGACAAGTACTGGCCAAAAAAACCCCACAAGCAAGCAAGCAAACAAAATCAAATACCAAAAGAAGCGAACAACCAAACAAACCAAATGAAATCAAAACAACCAACCAAAAAAACCCTAAACACATAACTTCTTTTTTTGTAGGATTGTTTTTTAGATTAGTCAGGGCCTTGGAGCAGTTCCCTACAAAGCTGCATGGGTACCAGTGCCAATGTTCAGCCAGGGATGGAAGCAAGGCTAGGAACATTAAGATAGTGAGACCATCTCTTTAGCAGCAGAGTGCTTTAGGCCATGTGAAAGTGACTGTGTAACCACAGACTCTGTTTCCTCTCTGTACTGATTTGCATAGGGCATTTATGCAGTACTGATTTCCCCCTGTGCTCTGACACCAATAATCCCTTTAGGGACATCTCCTGGTTTTGGTGATACAACTTCTAAAATACCTGAACTGGGTCCACTCACTACTTTATTGAGCTTTAACACAGCTACATAAGTTGTTTCCCATGCCACTCCTTTGAAGCACACTGTCTCAGAACATCATTTTCTCTGACAGTGCAGTGCCACATGGCTATCACATTCGGACTTACTCAATATGTTTTAAAGTGTGGACTATGTATAAGGTGTATATGTTATGGCATTCTGTAAATCTTATGTTTATTTTTCTATGTCCCGTATTATTCTTAAGCTCCCTGTGTCCTCTAGTGCCTACCTATGAGAATTGCACAAACTGGCAAACAATTACGTCTTTCCATTTTCTTATCTCAAAACATTAAAAAATTAACTTCCCATCCTAGAAATTTTCTCCTCTATTCTTTCTTATTCCTTTTTTACTGAATATTATATTAATAATGATATTTTTATAGTTATTCTTGTTAAGCTCCAGCAGTATGTGTGGCAGTATTGCCCATTTTATGTATTATCTTCTCGTGCACACATGTACGTCTATTATCTAATTATCTGTGTGCTTGCTGGAGATTTTAGCAGCCAGTATGTACATTTTATTGTGAGTGTTGATGACAGGTCTTGGTAGGTATTGTGCAGTATTTTCTTATATACTGAACAACATTATCCTCTTGCTTGGGCATGCCAAACTGACACTGAGGACAATAGGACCTGCTTCTATTCATCCTAAAATAATATTGGGGTACAGACCACAGTACACTTTTACAAAATTTGGATTTTAGCCTGCTATGGAAAGTCAGTATGTGAGCACATAGTTGACAACCGTTTTATAATACAGATACATCAGGAACAAATTCAGCTTCCACATGTGACTTTATTTGGTGCTTTCTGGATTCTTGACTTTATTATTATAAAGTGGAATCCAATTAATCTAGTGGTAACTATTTCAAGTTGTAGAAACTATAAGCTAGTGCAACTAGGCTCCCACTCAAACCAGAAAAATACAGGTACTTCCAGAGGACATCATTCTTTAATACCTACCTAGGAAAATTAGAAAAAATAACTTTACAGGAGTACCTTAATCTCCACATGCGCTAGAATAATTTTCCAGCTTTTACATGGCTGCTTTTACCCAGATAACCCCATCCTTAAGCTTCTTTTAAAACAGGGGAAGTACATAAGCAATTGTTGTAAGTGTAACAAACCAGTGAAACATGAATAGGTATTTATTAGATTTGGATGCAATTTACTGCACCAGACTAGTGAAGAACCATCTCATGTGGACTGAATAAGAAGCATTTGTATATCTGCAGTAGCTACGTTACACTGACTAAAGTATTTTGTATTTCGGAAAATGCAGCTCTTGGAAGGAGGTACTCCTCTGCCAAATTGACTTGGTATCTCAGGAAGAATGCGCAGAGCTTTGCCTATGAAGGGCTGATGAGCCAGATGAGAGTTTATGGGCAAGGATCAGAGGACAAATGAATGCAGGTGATGTCACAGGTATCTACCAGAGACTGCTTGATCAAGAAGGTGAAGTCCACAAATTCTTCTTAAGGCAACTGGTGGAGGAAGCCTTCTGATTCCTGGCCCTTGCACTCAGGGGAACAACCTGACATCTGCTAGAAGGACAAAATGGCTTGACGCAAGCAACCCAGGAGATTTCTGGAGTGCATTGACAATACTGGGTTGATGCAGGTGATCAACAATCCAGCATGTGAAGATGATCTGCTGATTCTGTTACTCACAAACAAGGAGGAACTGCTTGGAAATGCTAAGATCCAGGGTCTCATCTGCAATGATCATGAGACTGTGGACTTTAAAATCATAAAATAAGTAAGCAAGTAATTGCTCAGGTATCTCTTTGGCAGGATCCTATGTGAGACTACCATGAAGAGCAAAGGGGCTGCAAAGAGCTGGCTGATTTACTAGGACAGCCTCCTCAGAGTGCAAGAACTATCCATGCTGATATGCATGAAGTTGACCAAGACACTCAAGTGGTCTCAAACACAAAACTGGGATAACTGGGTACCGGTCTCAAAAACAAAAAGGAAGTGTACAGAAGGTGGAAATGGCAATGGGCTACCCAGGTGGAAAAGAGAGACATTGCCTATGCATGCAGGGCTGGATCCATCAAAGCTAGCGCTCAGATGGAGTTGAAACTATTGAGGGATGTGAATGGTGACAAGAAAGTCTTCTGTAAGTAGATGGGCAGCAAAAGTAAGTCTAAGAAAAATGTGGACTCATTGCTTAATGGGGTGGTGGATTTAGTAATAAAGGACATGGAAAGGCTGAGGTACTCTGTATTACAGGCAATGTTTGTCCTCAGACATCTCATGTCCTTGAGCCTAGTAAGAGGGTCTTGAGGGAGGGGAGAGTAACCCATGGTACAGGAAGCTAGAGTGCTTCAAGAAGTTGGACATTCACAAGTCTATGGATCCATATGGACCTGACTGACATCACTGAGCAGCCACCTGCTATCATCTTATAAAATTATGGTGTTTGGGGGAAGATTCCTGACAGCTGCAAAGAAACAAATGTCATACTCATCCTCAAAAAGGACAAGAAGGGTATGTGGAACTGCAGGGTGGTCAGCCTCACCTTACACTCTTGGAATATTATGGGACAAATCCTCCTGGAGACTCCTTCCAAGCACATGAAGAACTCCAGTTATTTGGAATAGCCAGCTTGGCTTTGCCAAGGGCAAATCCTGTCTGGCCATGCTTGATTACCTTCTGTGATGAGATGATTGACTTGGTAGGAGTTGAAAGAGTAATGACCAGTAAGTACCTTAACAAGGCATTTGGCATGGTTTCCCATAATATCTTTACAGCCAAAGTGATAGCACATGGACAGGATAAGAGGACTATTGGGAGGAAAATTGCCTTAAAGGATTGTGATCAGCAGTATAAAGCTGAGGTTGTGGCTGGTTAATTATGGCACCCCTCAAGGATCAAGACTGGGGGCGACTCTGTTAATGACCTGAATGGTGGGGTGAACTGCACCTTTAGCAGCTCTGCAAATGATGGCAACTTGTAGGAAGAACAGTAAATAATCCGGAGGTCAGAGCTGCTATTCATAGGGACTCTGACAAGCTGGAGAAATAGGCTGACAAGGAAATCATCACATTCAGTAAAGACATCTGCAATGAAATAACCCCATGCAGCAGTAAAGGTTGCAAGCAAGGCAACTGGGGAGAAAGCACATTTGTAGGAAGTACCTGGGGCTCCTGCTAGAAAACAAATTGAACATGAGCTAGCAGTGTGCCCTCACAGAAGAGAAAGCCAACTACATCCTGGGCTGTACTAGCAGGTGTGCAGCCTGCAGGCTATGGGCAAAGATAATTCTTCTCCTGTGAGAGATTACTGCATCCAGCCCTGTGGTCCCCAGTAAGAAAGACATTGGCATGCTGGAGCAGTTCCAGCAAAGGAACCCCAAAATAGTGGTCCAGAGCAAATGACACAGCAGGAGAAGCTGAGAGAACTGGGTTTGCTCCACTTGGAAGAGAGAAGTCTATGGGGAGATCTTAATGCTGGTTTCAACGATATATTGAGTAGTGGAAAAGATGGAGCCAGTTCTGAGAGGTGCACAGTGGCAAATGAAGAGGCAAAGGGCACAAGCTGTGACATGGGAAGTTCCATTCAGATGTAAGGAAAATGATTCTCACTGTGAGAGTGGTCAAACATTGCAATAGGTTGACCAGAGGGATTGTGGAATCACCATGCCTGGAGACATTCAACACTCACCTGGACATGGCCTTGAACAACCTGACCTAAGTGGACCTGCTTTGAGCAGGGGACTGGACTACATAGTTCCCAGATGTCCATTTGAACCTATATTATTGTATGGTTCTACAGTTCTGTATTTAGTTTCCATCTTGAATATGAGACTCATGGAAAAGAGTAAGTGAAAAATAGTTGTTATATCCTGCTCTGTATCACAACCTATTCAAAGAAATGGATCTATAGTCCAATGAAAAAGTAGCTTCTGTTATTTTACCAGATTGTTGCCATTTTTAGACATACTGTTTGTTATAGTGAAGTTAGGTTATCTTTATATTTTAGAATTATATTTATGTACTAAAATTCAGATTCTTGATCTTAATTTTCTGAAGTACTCTATAAATTACAAAATGAAGATTACTGAAAAGAACTAATGTTTATTTTGTATTATTATTATTTAATACTCTCCTCAAATTATATTCTCAGACTGAACTACATTAATAACATGACTAAAACCTCTTAAACCATCACTTACATGAAGCTAACAGATATCTGCCATTCTTAATGCAGAGAAATCTTTGGATGGGATGAGAGACTTCATTGCTGTGTTCCTTAGACTTTTGCTGCTGGCAGAACAAAAAATACAAGTTTGGAATTTAGATTCTGTTCCAATCACACCATTCCCCTCTGAATTGACACGTTTCTTCTATTTGAAGTTCTCTAAATAAGAAATTCAGCCTGTGTAAGGCACTTGAAACAGAAGGTTTTTAGACTAAATAAAAAGAATTTATCAAATTTATAAACATCAGAGAATGGATTACTGAAATTGGAAGTTTTAAACAAAAAATAATTAACAATGCTTCCACCTACACTTGTAATACCGTGCCTTCCTCGGTTTTCCTCAATATTCTGGGTCACCTCACCGCTCAGAGGATAAAGAATGTTTCAGGGTTTCAAGCTTACTTCACCTAAACCTCTGAAGCCATTTGATTAAATGAATAGTAAGAGCCATTCAGCAAGAACAAAAGATGTCAACTACAACACTTCTTAGAAAACAGATGATAAGAGTCCAATATTTATAAGTCTCAGTGAAAATTTTGGAGATTAAATTGCACAACAGACAAGGACAAAACAGAGAAGGACTGGAAGGAAAGGCCAAAATAAGTATCAGCAATGCTTAGTAAATGTTTTTTCTCAACTGAAGCTGATAAAGGGTTCCTTCTGTTTCAAAGTGCAGTATGCTATACAGTACTATTTACAACACTCTGAACAAGTTGTTCTGGAGACTCAGAAAACTAATATGCACCTTAACAGGAAGTTTTATTAACCAATTAATAAATGGCATAGTACTTCAGACTTTAAGACACATAATTTTGTAGCATATTACCATATCCATATCCATGAATAATAAACAAACATATTAAAGCCCAAATGTTAATATCCTAGTAATTACAATATGTAGAGCTTGATCCAAACTTTAGTGGAAGTATTTTTGTTGACTGTCACAGGCACGGATCAGTTAATTCTTGCACCATAGCAATGCTCAGAAGAGTTCATGATTCATTTGGCCAAATATTATTATTTCTGATGTTTCTAAATAGCTGACCAGTTAGCGTGATCAAAAATATCTGAGAAAGGAAAAAGAGTAAATTAAAAACAACAAAGAAAGTGTTGGTACTCACTCATGACTGAGTCAATCTGACTGCTAACCTGGATCCTATGAACAACAATGCAGAAGGATATAAAGGAGAATGATCAGGACACGTGTCTGAAGACACAAGCTAAATTCTCTGCTCTGGCACAGGCTTGATGTGTGATGTCCAGCAAGCCACTTGGACCCACATCCAGAGAAGTATCTTGAAATCTATTTCAAGTGGCATGTAATTCAGTTAAGTGTTTCAGTGCCCTATGAATCCAAATATGATTGGACTCTATGATCTTAAAGGTCTTTTCCAACCTAAATGATTCTATGATTCTTGGTTTTAACTTCTTCAATAGGAATAACATCTGACAAGATGATGTCGATGGTAGTACACTTAAAATCATGAGACAATCATGTGCTGCACTAGTGAGGATTAGGTGAGTATGAATAAGAAACATTTTCATTACGGAACTGACCCACTCCATAGCTGGAATGTTTTTACTAGATATCTCTATGGGAAGGTACAACATATGGAAGGAGTAAAATAGGTCATACTTTTAATTCTCTGAGTAAAAAATGAACTAATCTCATTTTCAACATCACAATTTTAGATATTATCAAAAATCCTTCTGCCTGCTTGATGGTACTCAACCTTCAGGGTGTCTATGCAGTAAACAATCAATTCTTGTTGCTTTTATTCATATAATTTTATTTTGATATTGAAAGCTTTATTCCTTTCTATCCGATAAAATTTTCTCATAGATAGGCGGGGGGAAAGGTGTCATGAGTTTGTATTGTTTGATTTAGCATATTCATGGACAAGGTTCTGTACAAATAGAGGACAAAAGAGGTCTTTTGCTCCAGAGATTTTCCATTGTCTTTAACTGCTTCCTGTCCTTGCAATGCTGTTTGCTTTCGCAAGTTAGGTCAAACATTTCATTCAACAAACTTTGGACACAAACATCTGTGACAGTGCTTGAATATATGGAAGTATGGAAGATTGTTGGTAAACAGTGCTTGATCTTACTTCTAATTAAAATTGATGGAAAGCTTTACAAAATTTCAGAGAACGTGCCAAAGCCAAATGGCACTGAATTGATTTTTACCCCCAGCAGAATATCAATATTTTTTGGTTTTTTGCTTAAAAGTATTCTTACCTGTGTAATTAGCAGGCTGATAGTAATTGCAGCTAAGATCAAAACATTGTTTTCAAACCATGTATTTAAATATTCTTCACATCCCTAAGGAAGTACAGATGAACAGATTTCAAGAAAAATAATTTCAACTTTTCAATTCATATTGCGTCTTTACAAGAGCATATTTTAAAAATATATAGAATATAACTTTCTGCATGTTATGATGAGTTCTCATATTTACTTGCCAGAAAGCAAATACATCAGTAATGTGTACTGTGGAGAGTTAGCTATAACATTTATTAAATTATCTGAAATAACCAGATTGTTCTTAAGTAAATCTGATGTTTTTGTATGGAAATGTTCCAGAGCTTGTGACTAATCAAAACGGAATTTGCTTTTGTGTCAGTATAACTGAGATTACCTTACAAGTAAATGCTTGAAAGAATATTTTCAAGTTTTCACCAATTCTCATGCATTATACATCCTGAAATGGATGTGCATATTTTTCAGATTACAGTCTATGCTTACTATATTGCTCTTTAAAATAAACTATAAATTATTACATAGCTTAAAATAGCTATAAATATAATAAAATATGTAAACACTTTCTATACTTTGAAGCTCTCTTATAATAATGATCGAGTTTGCAGAAACAGGAAACAATTCCAAACTGATGAGCAGAGGAAGAAGATGTCATTTGACAACAGCCTTTCTATTATTTACTGTCCTGCATTGTCAAAAACCAACCTTTGCCCATTGAATTTTTGTTCTCACTGGATAGTTATATTAACATTAGAGGGTTTATAAAAGAGAATAATATGTATCACTTTGCTCCAGCTCAGCTGATGATATCTGATGGTCCTATGCAAACTGCTCCCTTGATATTCAGACATGTAAATGCTAATATTAACTGGTCTTGGGAAAAACACCTCAGATTTCAATGCCTTGCTCATTCCTCTTATTCTGTAAAGTACTGGAGTTGCTCTGGAAACAGATAATACAAACAGGTGGAGACATTGCTGACATTCTGTTAAGTAATGAGTAATAATTACAAGTGGAAAATGTGCTGTATACGTTATATATACTGTCACTTTCCATTGTCATCATTGATTTGCACAGTATGGATATCTGAATGCCAAGATGCTTACCACTTCTTAAACCACTACTAAATGTCCATGTGATATTGATCAGGCACAACTCGTGTTTTCTTAAAATATCCTTATTTAGAACTGCCTACATGACTGACACCTAACAAGTAAAACCCAGGGCTTCAGAGTGGCAAAAGACAAAACAATGAATATTACTAATACTTTGGCATTTGTAATCCGAGTCTTGGTGGAAAACAAGTTTTGTATATCTTTTTCCAAAGTCCATTTAGTAGCAAAAGTTACATTCGTCAACGTAAGTTTTTTATTTCTTACCATACTGTATATTGAATCCCTTGGGACATCACAAAACCACTTCTTCAGACTGGATTTTGTACACGAACATGGGATCTGAGTACTATTTTCCTTGTTTTTGTTCCTTTCCCACTGTGTGACATTGTATCTTCCACAGCATTCCATCTAGAATAAAAATTCTATAACTTGGTAACTCCCAACACCTATAAGGACTGTCACACAGACGAATTTTCACCCCAAGTGCTAGCTATTACTTAGTTGATTAAATTAGCTAAACAGTTTCCCTCTGTATTCAGTAGGGAGAGCTTTCTGCAGGTGATTATTCACCATCGGGTATGTATTCTTGCCCATGCACTCAATAGTACAGACTTAAGAACAACATGATCTTAAAATACACTTTTGAAAGGAACTTTCTTGTAGACTTCAAATTATGCTAGAACACATGTAAATAGAAAAAAGAAAAAATTACAAACCCAGATTAAAATAAAACATTTTGACCATCGCCCTTAACCTTTCAAAGTAATTCAAGTGTAGAAATTGTGTGGAAGTAGTAAGGTATATTAAGGACGTGCTCACAGTGAAGTACAACAAAAAGAAGAAAGAAAACTATATATTCTTGGAAACAATGTAATGAATGTTGTTTCATAATGAATACAATAAATGGGGACAGATTTTATAAAACATATTTTAATAAATAAAAACAAAACCACACTCTGTTTTACTTTGATCTAAAAACTTAAAACAAGGACCGGATGTTGAAAACTTTTAGTTATTCCATTGTCTCTTCTAACGTCATATTTGCAAAAACTCTCTGTTCTTAGCAAGATATCTTTAGAAAGTCTCTCTATTCCAACTTGTGTTTTAGCAGCAATTGATCTCTCATGAACACATAGCTCAGACTTGAAGCACGAAGCAAATACTGTTCAAATGGATTATCAGCCAGCTCTTCCCAATAAACTATTTCAATACAAGTAACACAAAACCAAAACACCAAATAGCTTGGAGCATGGAATTCTTGTCATGTAGGAAAGCAGCATTTTTTCATTCTTAATCAGGATGAAACTTCAGAAATGTCTGAATTGTTTTGTGTGATGAAAAGTCTGCCATATTTTAGCTCAGAGTTCATGAAGAAAAGCATCTCATTTTTGTGTTTTGAAGTGCCAATCCAAGATATACTCTTAAACTTTGAAAAACAAGATAACTTAGCCAAAACGGTCCTTTTTCTGTAAAAACTTTCTTTTTCAACAACTCTGTAAGTTCAGTTAAAAAATCACCAGCTTTAAGCTGCACAAATAAATATTACCAAGAAAATACAAAAGTATAGTTCTTTTCTAATACTACTAATGATCTTGGGCTTTTTATTTTCCCATGGTAGATGCTGATGATATTGTAAAAAGCACATAACACAAGACTTGGGGATGCCAGTGTTTCATTCAAAAGTGTGATTACAGTTCACCAAGTTTACAAATCTTGGCAGATTTGTTATTTTATCTGGCTTAGATACCAACAGCAAAATATCCACAGGACTTTGAGATTTGCCACAATTTAAACATGCCCACCAGGGTAAGTGGTGGGTAGGTAGCTTTGCTGAAATCTGTGCTCTCACAACAGTTCAATAAAACTGAGCTCAAGTATAGCAGCACATAGTCTAGCTGCACCATTGACATAATGGGGTCACCATTAATCACTAGATAAATCATGAATGCAATGAGAGAAGACTGGATTTTCAAAGAACAGATTTTAAATATACATTGCAAATGCATTTGTAATCTTGAGTGTAGACATATATGCTTCGTGAGTTATCTGGAATCATAAATAATTTTCAGTGTTCATCAAGAGCTATGTAACTCACCTCTGCAAGAAGTCATATTAAGGGACTCACAGCTGGTCTACAGAAGCATATTAAACCATATTAAATTGTTAAACTGTGTTTGTAATTAAAAGCTCATGATGCAGAATTAATTTGAAGAGTGGATAGCAGGCCACTGGTCAAAAACATTGCTAATAACTTTCAAAATAATTGATCCCATGCAAATGCTTTGAAGGACTTTTCTGGAAAAGGAAATAAATTGCTTGCTGCCAGGCCACAAAAAATATTATGATTAATAATTAAATATGTGTGTTGAAAGTACTGATTTGCAAGCTCATTTGAGGCTTTAAGCATTATTTCTGAGAGAGTCTCAGTGCAATGCCTATTTAAATGGTCTCATAATAAGAGCTCTGCTTTGACATCATAGCACCTCTGCTTGTGCATGGTTCAGGTCAGTCTTGAGACTTATGTGTTTTATGATATCTAGCACTGTTGAATATATTAGGAAACCCATTGTTTTTTTCAGCTGCAGTAAACTTGAGCAATCGGAACTGTCTGCTCCTACAGACATTGACAAATCCTTGAAAAGCCTAATCTCATCCACAGTAATCCATGTAACAGCAAGGAATCTGCCCATCCATATCAGATATTAGCAGCGGATCTTGAAAAATTGAACCTTTACTAAAGGGTTTGGGCTTTTAAAGTAAGTTCTGATTGGTATAGACATTTTTAGTTGATGTACTATTTTTAGTGGTGACATTTGTGGGGTTTTTTCCTTACATTTTGCTGCACCGCATTCAGAATGTTCCACACAGGTTCCTTCTCAGCCAGACTCTCATTCCCGTATTCAGAAATAACTTCATCAATTCTGTTGTTCCATTGATTGTGGACCTGTTCATAAATATTTATAGCATTTGATATACGCATATTGATAAAGAGTGTGGATGGATAGTACAATCCTTGATCTTTTATTGATATTCAGGTTTCTTCAAGGGTTACTTTCAAGCAGCAGCATTCTAATCAATTTGCCAAATATGATCTAAGACATGTCACAGCTATTGCACTAATGGGAAAGTTGAAAGCCAAAGGGGAAGATAAATGAAGTGACCCAAATCACATACACAGCACAGGCAGACACAAGGTGATTAGCCCAAATGGAGTCAGAAGAGCCCGGGAACAACAGTTTAGAAGGACCTGATCTGTCTTGAAATACTAAATCCTACCTCTCATACTTATTTCTAATAAGCACAGCACCATATAATAATAAGCACAAAACCAAAATTGATTCTACACCCAATGTGATAAAAACTTGTATTAGAACCATACAAACTGGCCAGGACATGAATTGCTTTGGGCTAGGGGATTTAGCAGCTCTTGTTGGACCTAGACTAGCCATCTTGGCAGAGTCTGATAAAATACACCTTCAACAGTAATGGAAGTGGACAAGCTGATCACAAAGAGTGTGATTATAGAGAGTGTAGCAGGGAATACTTGCAGAGGAGAACTCCAAGGCCACTGAAAGGTTTCATTACAAAACAAGAAAAAAATAAGGCTTCTCCAACTCCTTCCCCTTGCTATGGCCATCCTAAAAACAAAATTCAAAACCTTGCACAGTGAATGATGATGTTACCATCATTTAGTATATACTTCAGCAACACTTAATTAAGGTTGAGATCAAGTGCAATTACAGTTGATATAAAATAAATTTAACTCCATTCTTTCAACCAATTTTCCTAGCACACATAGCTGACTCCAGAATGCATCATTCCTGACAGTTCAAATCTTTCAATATGTAGAACCGTTGTACAAAACAGGGAGGACTCTATCATTATAAATTAACATTTAATGAAGAAATCTTGATGATACACATTCACTTTGATGGAGTAAAACTAATTTATTTGTGGTGTACCCTGCCCAAATAGCAGCAGGATTTGGAGAACTGTATGAAACTTATGAGACCAGTGTCATGGGAGGTTTTCTCAAACCATGGATTTTGGAATTATGGAACAGGGAGGCGGCCAGACCAGTATGGACTCAGTACAGATTACCTTCCATATAATACTGTGAGGAGCACTCAAGCTATTGGAGTTGCTATACGAAGAAAAATGACTGAACAAAGCTTCAAAACAGAACAGTTACTAGTGACAACAGATATGTTGGTATTTATTGTTGCTTCCTGTTGTTAAAAGCAAAGATACATATATTCCTTATATTAGATGTCTACTTGGACATAAAATACAGGCACAAACAATAAAACTAGTAATTCATTAGCATACTTTGCATGCCATGATACCAATGACTCTTATCATCAATTGCACAGCAGACTACTGTTATCACCTGCTAGCAGACACAGGTTAGCATCTAATGCCTCCTCCTGCCTCTGCTGATATCTCGGAAAGAGAGACTTTATGGGTCATCCCTCAAAAAGGAATAAAGCTGCCCCTTACACTGTTGTTTACACATTCCTGAACAGGAAGAGTATGTTTTATTGCAGAGGAGAAACTGGAAATGTATTTCCATGCACTCTCCTTTACAACTATTGAACCATGCTGAATTCCTCAAATTAAGTTTTCCACATCTTCTGCTATGCCTGGTCGACATGTAGAACACTGGAGTTGAAACAAATTTTGCATATAACTTACAGTGAGAACTGACTATTAGAATTTCTTTAATTAATTGTAAGAAACTATCTGAAATTATCAACAGTCTCACATAATTTTTTTACATACCTCTTCTTTCTTCACGAATATCAGCATGGATATCACCATCTGGGTAACAAATACCAGGATTTGAAAACTCATAAACTGAAAAAAAAAACCAACCCAAATTATGTATAAACATAATGTTGAACAAGTGAGCAATGCAATTTCAGAAGTTCATGTATAATCCTTCATGACTATTATTTAGAGTCATTCCGGCAAAGGTAAGAAATATTTTTTCCTGGAAATCCTTGGAAAGTAACATTATAGTCTAAGAGGCAGGCTCCAGGCAAAGCACAACTCAATGTTTTGGGCTTAAACACAAAGCCATAACTTTCTTGGAAGTACAGGACAAAAGCTGCTCTTAAGCACTGTGCTCCACTGAAGAAAACTCTTACTTCATTATTTCCTGTTTGAATTATCATGGTACCAGTGTCTCACACCTAGTCAAGGACTCCTTTGAGCTATAAGCCACACAAACAAAACACAAAGTTAGTTGATTTTGTTCATTTTCAGTGAGACCAAATTTTCACCCACAGTATCTAGATATTGTGATACTAGATACTTCCATGGAAGTTGGAAATGAGGCATTTCTTTCTCTTTAATCATCTAATAAATTGTGAGACGAACACTGCGTGACTAGGGCAGTGGCAGGAAGGAAGAAGCAGCAAGATTCCTGGTCATAGCATCTGGGCTCCTCTCACTGCTGTGCCAGCTGATGATATTTGTAGTGCTTAAAAAATGAATCAGTAGAACAGTTCTCTGCTTCAGCTTTCATGCAGTCTAAAACATATCACTCAAAAAGGGTGACAATAAACAAAAGACAAAGGAAAAATGTAATCAAAGTGATCAAAAGAATGTATAGTTACCTTGTATTTTTTCAGAAATCAGTGTTCTTCCCTTAAAAAGCAGGAATTGTATATAAACATCGAGTATCCAGGTAGGTCTATATAGGTAACAGCTTTTAAATCTCCATTTCAATACTGTAGCCATACTGTAGCTACCTATGCCTTCAACCTGCAATATTTTTGGGTAGCCTTTCCTTTCTTTCTCCAGCACATACTAAGCATGTGAGCACACGCTGAGAGATAGTTACTCTGCATAATTTCAACATTAAATTAATTTTAAAACCTGCAAGTTAATAAATACAGAGGTTAAAATCTTTGGTGCATCAACCCCCAAGTGCTTTGTCATTGACAACACTTATGCAATGACATGGAAGGATCGCCAGTTTTGTTCACATTTCATTTGAGCCAGGACTTTATCTAAAAATATCTTTCTGTCAGCACATTTGCTAAGTGCTGTATGTGGAAACCACGTCAAGACAGGATCACAATTTTTATGCGCACAAAACTCCCTTTCATTTCAGGAGAAAGTTGGAGTCTAATTTATACTTACTGTAACTAGTAGACATTTGATTTCCATAACACTTCCAAGGAATCCCACAGCTGATGTAAAAGTAATAACAGATCCAATTCCAAGTAATATGCAAGAAATATATCCCACTAGCTGATTCTTGCCTGAAGAAACTGTAACACAGTACATGAATACTGTCACTTCTCTTTTATTTTGAGACTTCCACTTACAAAACTTACTCCAGGAAAACAATTAAATCTTTGCAATGCCATTACTGAATGGATGAAAATAGTAGAATGATAAAAGGGTATTATTATTAATTATGCTATCTACAGCCACAGAAAGAAAAAGTTACATTTTCACAAATTTGGAGGATAGTAAAAACATTATGAGATGTAAACAGAACATACACAATTGAACAATATGAACCACTCACAATTACATCAGAGAACAATTACAAGTTTACAGATTTTTTCTGTTTGCCAAAATTAGTAGGACATGTACAAACCCTACGTGGACATAGATATAGTTCTCATTAAACCCAGACTCAGATTCAATGCTATACTCCCTCTTTGTGACTGGCCACTTTCCCCTTTCCACCTTAACCATTTTTGCATAGATATGGAAAGTAGCAGGGGTTTCATCTCAAATGCTTCATCCCAGAATTAGTGTATTGGATGGTTGTGAATTGATGCTCCTTGGCATAACCAAGATAGACTATTCTTTAAGAGCACAGCTGTTGTTATGTGACCCAAAACTTACTTCTCTGTGAAACAGTCTGACAGACATTCTGGGAAAAAGGAATATCTATGTAGAGAGGCCCAAGCTCCAGCTTGTCTTCATTCCACTCAAATATCCACCTAAAGGATCTATAATCTTGTTAAATGCAGGCCTAATGCAGTCTGGTAAACTATATAAAGATCAACAGAGCTGATTTATACTTCAGTGATTCATCTATAAGCTGTACACCAAGAGAAACAAATAAATTGTATAAATTATAATCATATATAAATTGTAGATATATTGATATATATTTTCACCTAGTTTGATAATCATACTGTCTAATGATGGAAAATACAAACAGAAAAAATAACCTATGCATTTCAATCCAATACTGCCACCTTGTGAAAAAAAATCTATCACTGTTTCTGTTGAGCTATTCTGCAATCTTTTTAAACAAAAGAAAAATTCTATTTATACTCACATAACACACTGAATAAATTGTTTCTGTCAAATAAAAGCCACAGGCCAAATGTTAAAAGCATAAGACCCAGAGCCTGGAAAAAAAAGGAGGATTTTTTTTAATTCAAACATTTTCAAAAAATTAATTTGAAGTTGCTAAATGAGAAAAAGAAAACGGAAGTTTTACCAAGAAAATTCCATTGAAGACATTCAAGCAGTACTTCTGTATTAGTATTTTATATCTTATTTGCATTCTTCTGTTTCCAGTTTTGAATCACAGCTGAAAATATAATCATAGATTCAGTTCAATATAAAACAAATATAACTAAGCCTATCAATTACAATGGGATTTATTTTCTTCAGGTAATGTTTTATAAATGTTTTATAAAAACAGTCACCTGATACATTGAACAAAATAATAGTAGTAACAGTAGAAGCATCAAGATAGTGCCTGGCCTCAATTGCCTCTAATGTTATATTATACACATTGTCAAGGTTTAAAGCTGGGCTGGCTATTAAGCGAACGACAGACGCTCTTTGTTAATCCCCTCCCTCCCCGAAGTGGGGNTTCTTTTTTTAGCTTTTTTTTTCTTAACTAATACAGACATTTGGAGGCAGCATGTATGTAGGAAGATTTACATTGCAGAGATGGCAAGATGTAGCCTGGCATACAGTTGTCCTTATATTCTTTGATACACTTAGTTTACTATTTCTTACACATACCAGCTGAAATTAAGAGGGAGAACCATAGTAAAGATACGAGACCTCCTTTGTCTACACAACTTGATTCAATTTTTCTCGAAAATAGTACATACACGCTAACGATTTCAGTATGATTCAGCACACAGTTCTAGCAAATCCATGACAGCTGTCAAACGGTGCTATCAACTGTCTCGTACTAAACTCCGGAGTATGCTTTACACTTTTAAAGTGAATCTCCCAGTCACTTTCAATTACTTTTTTCCTCTGTTTTTTGTTGCAGCATGCAACAGCATGTGAAAAGTTTAATTCCTTTCAAATGAAATGAAATCAAGAAATGCATTTCATGTGCCATCAACAGCAAGTGGGTGCTTGGTCAATGGAAGGGCAAGAGATCCTGCCCATAGCAACTGGCTCTGAAATACATGTGAAGTGTGCATTAGAACCTGAGTACCAACAGTACTGCCCTTGCAAACATTGACAGGACCAGGGCAAAGTCACATGGGCATTCATATCTTAAGTGTAGTTCAGCATATTTCAGTGGGAAAGACCCCTAGCACTGTAAACTCTCTGATGCAGAACTTCTTTTTCTATATATCATTATTATCATTATCATTATTGGATATCGTATCTTCTCGCCCTATCAAGATTTTTGCACAGAGAGCGAAACTCATACATTTGTCCGCAGTCTCATGTTCCCTTTCACCTCTCTTGCCTCTTCTGTAAACAAGTTCCGACATTTTGGTCTGCCTGGCTTTGTGGTACAAGTTGAGAGGAGTCCAAGAGCAGCAGTGTTAGAAGATGGTTTCTGCAACGGCAGCCGACTGCAGCTGTCCTACAGTTCTCATGTGTAAAGAGGGCAGGCACACAAACATGCACAGATGCACGAAGATAACCAGCATAGGAATACTCTTCAGAAAGTAATTTCTAATGCAAAGGGATTTGTTTGAAAAGAACTGTTCTTGACTTCTGTCAGAATTATTACAGATTGATTACATAAGAGCTTATGTCTTCTGTTATTTGTAAAACAGAAAAAAAAAAAGACAAAGATGAAGCTTCTGTGGTCAAAAAATATCCTGCATTAGCAACTTATTTTATATAAAAAACATATGTTACATATGTATCAAATTTGTTGATTAGAAGAAAAGATTCAGCAAACACAAGCTTTGCCTGCCCTGTCAGGATGCTCGCTGCCTGGATTATAAAACTTCTGTTGCTGAATCTCGGAATGAAGAAAGCTATAAACTTCTCAAACTAGAACCACAGTGGATTTGGGTCAATAACGTACCAGGTAAACTTACAGCCTGTGTTAGGTAACTGTTTTTTCACGTTCCCTGAAGAAGATCCACTANGCATGTATGTAGGAAGATTTACATTGCAGAGATGGCAAGATGTAGCCTGGCATACAGTTGTCCTTATATTCTTTGATACACTTAGTTTACTATTTCTTACACATACCAGCTGAAATTAAGAGGGAGAACCATAGTAAAGATACGAGACCTCCTTTGTCTACACAACTTGATTCAATTTTTCTCGAAAATAGTACATACACGCTAACGATTTCAGTATGATTCAGCACACAGTTCTAGCAAATCCATGACAGCTGTCAAACGGTGCTATCAACTGTCTCGTACTAAACTCCGGAGTATGCTTTACACTTTTAAAGTGAATCTCCCAGTCACTTTCAATTACTTTTTTCCTCTGTTTTTTGTTGCAGCATGCAACAGCATGTGAAAAGTTTAATTCCTTTCAAATGAAATGAAATCAAGAAATGCATTTCATGTGCCATCAACAGCAAGTGGGTGCTTGGTCAATGGAAGGGCAAGAGATCCTGCCCATAGCAACTGGCTCTGAAATACATGTGAAGTGTGCATTAGAACCTGAGTACCAACAGTACTGCCCTTGCAAACATTGACAGGACCAGGGCAAAGTCACATGGGCATTCATATCTTAAGTGTAGTTCAGCATATTTCAGTGGGAAAGACCCCTAGCACTGTAAACTCTCTGATGCAGAACTTCTTTTTCTATATATCATTATTATCATTATCATTATTGGATATCGTATCTTCTCGCCCTATCAAGATTTTTGCACAGAGAGCGAAACTCATACATTTGTCCGCAGTCTCATGTTCCCTTTCACCTCTCTTGCCTCTTCTGTAAACAAGTTCCGACATTTTGGTCTGCCTGGCTTTGTGGTACAAGTTGAGAGGAGTCCAAGAGCAGCAGTGTTAGAAGATGGTTTCTGCAACGGCAGCCGACTGCAGCTGTCCTACAGTTCTCATGTGTAAAGAGGGCAGGCACACAAACATGCACAGATGCACGAAGATAACCAGCATAGGAATACTCTTCAGAAAGTAATTTCTAATGCAAAGGGATTTGTTTGAAAAGAACTGTTCTTGACTTCTGTCAGAATTATTACAGATTGATTACATAAGAGCTTATGTCTTCTGTTATTTGTAAAACAGAAAAAAAAAAAGACAAAGATGAAGCTTCTGTGGTCAAAAAATATCCTGCATTAGCAACTTATTTTATATAAAAAACATATGTTACATATGTATCAAATTTGTTGATTAGAAGAAAAGATTCAGCAAACACAAGCTTTGCCTGCCCTGTCAGGATGCTCGCTGCCTGGATTATAAAACTTCTGTTGCTGAATCTCGGAATGAAGAAAGCTATAAACTTCTCAAACTAGAACCACAGTGGATTTGGGTCAATAACGTACCAGGTAAACTTACAGCCTGTGTTAGGTAACTGTTTTTTCACGTTCCCTGAAGAAGATCCACTACTTTTAAAAGTAAGTAAACTTCATCAGAATTTTCAAAACCAGAATATATTAAAACATTGGTGTGATGCATCGTTCTAGTAAAAAACCCTGAACGGTTGCATACTTTACTTGAAAACTGGCACCTGCAATATTTCTGTTGTAATAAGTATGTGGTTTCAATGCTTTGCTTTGAGCCATTTTAATAATACTAATAATTCAGTTTATCTTAAATTTTTTATCTGAAAAATAGAAACATTATAAAATTATGTACATTTTACATTACATTGATACGTCACGAGAAAATCCTTACCAGCTCTGAACATTTCCATCCTACCTTAAAGAGCACAGTCTCATAATGATACATTTCTACCTGAAGTCTAACTTAACCACATCCTTACAACAGAGAAGATTTCTTCTGTTGATCAGCCCTGACTTCCTGGTTACAGGCAACAGGCCTACAGAAACGTCTATTTCACTGGCAAAGTTGTTTGCTAAATGCATGACGCAGTGCCTGTGATCTTCAGTCACCATGATCACAGCGTAACTGGTGTTCCAAAACAAGTATCAAGTGCACATTCAACTCAGCGCTTGAACGCTTGACCACATTGAAAAATTCACAGCTTACAAGATTCTGTGAAGTATGAGACATCGCAGGGTGGATTTCAAATAGATGAGTTTCCATCGTTTTGAGATTTAAATGTCTCGCTCTTACTTACCAGTGAGAAAACAGTAAGCTCTCAAATCCAGTATTTTGCAGTTAACATGCGTAAGTCTTTCAGAAAGGTACTCAGTTTATTTTAAAGACAGTAGATGAGAAAAACCGTCCGCTATCCTTGGCAGATCCTTCGCATTGCTCACAAGAGGGCTCATTTTCTATGTAAAACCTGTGTTTACCTTTCAGCTCTTATTTTTCCGCACTTTGGTATCCCGAATCAGAGTTTAGGGACAGATGCTTTCCCTATAAATACCGTTCCACACTAAACTGATGTTGTCTGCACCCTCCCTGGCCCGTATCACTTTTGCTAGACTGAATTGTGTGGAGTCTTTCATTCTCTGAATGGACGTTTTCTCCAGCTCTCAAACAGTTTGTACGTGCCTTTCTCTGATCTTTGATTTTTTTAAACGATTATTTTTTGTTCCCCGCCCACAGGGCAGGCGGTGGGGCATGCCATGTCCCGCTGCACCCTCGGGCCTGGTCAGGCCAGGCCAACTGCCCCAGAGCCTGGCTTCCCCCTGCCCTGCGGTGGGCCGCAGGCCTCCACTACTGCCTCCAGCGGACAGACCACCAGCCGTTCCAAGCCACGCTGGGGCCCCAAGGTGTGCACGCAGGAGGGGTAGCTGGCGGGTTTTCACCCCTGGAGAAACTCACCCCTGGAGTTCTCCTGGCAAACAGGAAGCAAACCCACAGTATTTTAATTCACCTTGACTATACTTTGTCTTTGGTCTGGTTTTATTCTTTTTTTTTTTTTCCTATTAACCACAGACTCACAGAATCACAGAATGGCAGGGGTTGGAAGGGACCTTGGGAGATCATCTAGTCCAATCCCCCTGCTAAAGCAGATGCTCCTAGAGCAGGTTGCACAGGAACACGTC